>CAUYQV010069833.1:0-16723 GCA_963574575.1 Galagoides demidoff
CAGGCGCCCACCACAACGCCCGGCCATTTTTTGGTTGCAGCCATCATTGTTGTTTGGCGGGCCCGGGCTGGGGATTCAAACCCGCCACCTTAGGTGTACGTGGCTGGCGCCTTAGCCGATTGAGCCACAGGCGCCGAGCCAGAACTCTGCATTCCAACTGCTCACTTGACATTGCTGCTACAGGTTCCTCAGATACAAATGACCCGAACCAAACCTCCCTTCCCAAGGCCACGCCTTCTCTGATAATTCCCTTTATTTCTGTAACTTTCAATCACCTAATTATTCTTTATTTTTCTTACTTTTCATTACAAAACATGCCTCCCCAAACTCTTGCCTATACCATCTTAATATTGCAAATCCTACTCAAAAATGCAAAAAAGCACACAACAAAACACAGAAGCAAAGGAGCAAGAACAAAACCAAGGAAAACATGGCCTTAGAGAGAGAAAGAGAGTCCTAAGGTCATGGTGTTGGAAGTCAGGTAAGAATAACAGGGTTGAAGAGGGGACTGTGAAGCTACTTCACAGACAGGAAAGAGAAACTACAGACAGTACATTTCAGACTGGTTTTCAGAACTGTGTTATGGTCACAGTAGAAACAAGTGCCAAGTTAAGAAGCAAAGATCACTGAAGCTGGCGTTCTATTTAAGGCATTCAGCTCCTGTTGTGAGGTTTAGGGAACAAGCAGAAAGACATGGAATCCAGAGAAACATGGTGGAATCGGTGCCAAAAAGGAGCAGAAACTGACATATCCTCACAGGTTACATAGAGATATACAAAAGGCCTTACCATTCCCACTTCAAAATAATGATACATACAGATAATGTCCCTAGAAAAAAATAAATATTTATAAGGAAGCCTTCCTAGATGTGAACTTGGTTAGAATATCTTGATTGGGATAGTATTCTCACACAGTATTTTTTTAAGATACTGCAAATACTTAATGATTAACATTTGTCCTGGTCAGGACCAGGGAGACGTGAGCAGCCTCCTGTGCAGGAGTGCAGGGAGCCTCAGGCTCAGGTTCACAGAAGTGCAAGGCAGATTTACACCGGAAAGACAGTAACTCCTTAAACTTTGTACCTGACGGATCTTGCTCACTCACACTAGTTGTGTCCCTACTATTTGAAAAATTTATTAATAGACTTTAAAAATCTTTAAAAAAGTAATTCAGCATAGTACATGGCGACGCGCTAGGACTTTATAACGTTATGTGTTCATAGTTTTTGAGACTATGTTGTTTTATAACCAAATAACATACAGTAGAAAAATTATAATTTAAAATATTAATGAAGGCTCAGTGCCTATAGCTTAGTGGTATGCCCGGCCCTGGCCTGCTAAACAACAATGACAACAACAGTAACAAACAACAATAGCTGGGCTTGTGGCTGGCGCCTGTAGTCCCAGCTACTTAGGAGACTGAGGCAAGAGAATCACTTAAGCCCAAGAGTTTGAAGTTGCTGTGAGCTGTGACACCACAGCACTCTACCCCTGTCATGATGAGTTAAGTCTTCATGATTCTTTACCCCATAGAAAAGGTGGGCAACATAGTGAGACTCTGTAATAATAATAATAATTAAGCCAAGTGCAATGCTACATGTCTATGGTTCCAGAGACTCAGGCAGAAAGGTCACCTGAGTCTAGGAATTCAAGGTCATCTTATGCAATAGAGTAAGACCCCCATCTGTAAAATAGCTTATAATTAGGCAAAGTGAAAATGGCTAAATAAATCAGGGTATATAGATTAAATCATTAAAAGTGGCTCGGCGCCTGTGGCTCAATCGGCTAAGGCGCCAGCCACATACACCTAAGGTGGTGGGTTCGAATCCCCAGCCCGGGCCCGCCAAACAACAATGATGGCTGCAGCCAAAAAATGGCTGGGCGTTGTGGCGGGCGCCTGTGGTCCCAGCTACTTGGGAGGTGGAGGCAGGAGACTGGCTTGAGCCCAGGAGTTGGAGGTTGCTGTGAGCTGTGATGCCATGGCACTCTACCCAGGGGGATAGCTTGAGGCTCCGTCTCAAAAAAAAAAAAAAATCATTAAAAGTAGATGAGGTCTGACAATCAAGTGAAAAAGTGCCACATACCTCACTGCTGCATGTGACGAGGGTGGTGCTCCCCTTGGGAGGCTGTGGGCTGCCAGCACCTCGTCCACCCTTCAAAGCAATTTTGGAACTCTTTTTTCTGGAATGGCAATGGTTAGCTCTGTCCCTTGAAGAACATCTTCTTTACTGACTCCATTTATACACACGCTTTGAGAAATTATTTAAAATTTTCGACATGTTTTTCTGAGCACAAGTTCATACTTAGGTACAAACATTGTATCATTTTTAAGCTTTGCACACCATAGATTTTGATAATATGTTTAAATCTAATTTTATACCCTCTGCTGATGCAGACAAAAGATAGTGACAGATGTATTCATTTTCTACAAATTCCACTATTCAATTAATTTATAATTTCTTTGATAGACTGATTTCTGTTTTACTTGACCTAAAAAGTTACTAAACTTTGTAATTTATATAATATTTGGCATTCACTTTGTATTTATGTACTTATTATTTTTCAACAGCACCTATTATTCTGGGTCACTCCAAGTGCAGTCTCAGAGCAGTGGAAGGATTCCTTGATCAGGCAGTTCTCATTATACGACTTCATTGCCAAGTTTAATTATTCTTCACATTTTCAGTAAAGAGCTGGATGTCTCAGTTGGAACCTAGACACAGTCCTCTTTCTTCCTCTGTGTGTGTGTGGGTCTCTGTTTATGTGGATGTGTGCCTATGTTTACAGCTGCCTGTGATTATCTAAAGAGTCACTCACAAGTTACATTTCACAGGCAAAACTATCAAGGATTACTGGTTCCCAAAGATTTAGGGGTAGGGAATGGGAGATGAGTAGACAAACACAGAGTGCTTTGGGCATCGTGAAACTGTTCTGTTTAATATGTAATACTGTAGTGGCAAATACACTCATTTCCTAGAGCTGCTATAAACATTATTAAACCCTGAGTGCTCAGAGCCACAGAATTTTGTTGTCTCAAAGTTCTGGAGGCTAGAAGTCGGAGATGGAGGGAACAGTGGGGCTCACTTCCCTCCCAGGGCTGTAAAGCTCCACGTCTCCCCCAGCTGATGCAGTTTCCTGGCCATCCAGTTATTCTTTGTAAGTTATTCTTACACCCATCACTCTGACCACCACCTTCACCTTCAAATATGGTCTTCACACATCTTCTCTTCTGTGTGTGTGTTCATATCTCAATTTTCTCTTTTTAATTGAATTAGGCTTATTTTAACCTGATTTTCCCTGCGAAGCCCCTATCCCAAAGTAAAATCAGATTTTGAGGTACGGAGGGTCTGGGATTCAAGCACACACATATTTGTTAGGACACATTGAAACCCGTAACAGGTAGTATGATGTTATGCCTGCGTCAAACCCACAGAACTTTACAGTACAAAGAGTAAAATCATCTTGAAAATTAGGAAGTCCTAGAAGAAAAAAGGAAGACTGTGACAAGAGAATCTAAACCCAGAGGAGGCGTTCTCTCTGAGGGGAGGGGAAAGGTGCTGACCCGTTCTCTCTGAGGGGTGGGGAAAGGTGCTGACCCACCTAACTTGGAGAATGAAGGGCGTCTGTAAAACTGAAGGCAGAAGGGCACACGGGACACTGAACTCCAGGAGCATCACTTCCCAGAGCTACACATTAGAATCTGACATTGCTATACCGGCTACTAGAATTCTCAGTCTACTTTCTAAAGAAAACTTGAACTTTGTCTCCATTGTTGTGAGCTCCTGTTCCCCCAGGTTCCCTCTGCTTTCTCTCATTTCCCCACCCTACGGGCAAGCTCCTGCCCTCTCCTGTCCCCCGCCTCTCCCAGCCACATTCCCATGCTCCCCAGAATTCAAAGAGGCACGGAAAGTCCCAAGTTTCACAGAACCCCCAAGTGCTCAGTAAACAAGCACTGGTGGAAAACTCCCTGAGGCTGAATCAATTACTGTCGTATAACCGTAACC
Organism: Galagoides demidoff; assembly: GCA_963574575.1. Taxonomy (NCBI): domain Eukaryota; kingdom Metazoa; phylum Chordata; class Mammalia; order Primates; family Galagidae; genus Galagoides; species Galagoides demidoff. The sequence goes on from CAUYQV010069833.1 coordinate 4,004, forward strand.
ACTGTGATTTAAGATGTATCCATTGATCAGTTATTGTTATATAATCATAACCACTGTGGTCTGAGACACATCCATTGACAACCAAGCTGTAACCCTGCCAACGGCAACGTACCTCATCCCCCCCCACCCGCCTCTTGCTTAAGCTACACAGAGAAAAAAAGGTATAAAAGGCAAAAAACCCTGCACTTTAGGGCCACTTGTCTCAGAACAACAGCCCCTGCACAGGTGTGAATAAATCACCAATCATTAGCATCTGAGTGGGTCTGAGCTTATTTCCCAGGTCACCTAAGTTATTTCACCATCTAGGCTTTATGACTTCCAAAATTATCCTCAGCAGCAGTCGAGGAGGGTGTGCCTTGTACTGTACTAACCACAGGCACTAAAAATACATATTACTTCCTTATCAAAAGGAAGTATCAAAAATACTGAGGACCGGTATTTTTTTTTCATGTTACCCACACATTTCTTCTTATTAAATACACTTGCACTTCTCTTCTTTGGTACCAAATAACAAACATATATTATGCCATCAAAGTTAATTATTCTGTTACTTTTAATATTAATAAATGCTATTGGACATCAGAGTTACTACTGTCCTATTAAGAAGCTAGAGGCCTTTAATTAATTTAGGGCTATTTTTTATACAAATTGACATTTTGTTACTAATTAGCACTCAAAAAAAAGTCAGTTTCTACTCCTTAAAATTGAAACCACCACAGTAAATTCACACTGCATATTATCAAGTAAGATATTTATTCTATATCATGCCAACAGTGTTGTGTGATGGGACCCTGGTCTACAGATGAATCATCTATCATGCCATTTACAATTGCAGAAAGCTGGAAAGCACGCTATTGTTCAGCTTTTTCCTTTTATTCATCCTGATACCAATATTTAAGTTGCTACTTATAGAAATAATTTATAAAAAGATAGCTCCCAGTATAAAGTGACCTCTCATCTCATATGCTACCTTTGAGACTATAAGTTATGTTAGTTCATTCAGGCTGAATTTTAGGCATGCTCTCATTTCCAACTTTCAATTTAGTCTCGTCTTTCTTGTACTATTTGAAGAAAGCTCTCTTCCCCTGGTCTAGGAAATCTGATTGTATTATCCCAGCACCCTCCCCAAGTTCATTCAATCTGTCCAAATCTGCAGACTCCGACCCATCTGACGGTTACCCTGTCAGTTTTATTCAGTTAATTCAGGAAAAAATACTACTGTCCATCTCCTCAGCCTTTGTTCTTTCTCCATATCCAGAAATATTTCTTAAGCCTTTTTCAGTCGTTCACACTCTTCCCAGAAGTACTCACCTGGCAGGTGGACAGCTCCTAAAACTGGGAGGATTCACCTGGCAGGTGGACGGCTCCTAAGACTGGGAGGATTCACCTGGCAGGTGGACAGCTCCTAAGATTGGGAGGATTCACCTGGTAGGTGGACGGCTCCGAAAACTGGGAGGCAGCTTTTGGAGTAAGGGCCATTTGTTCCAATATCAGCATCAACAGAAGTACTGGGAAAAGAATTTCAAGTTTCTAATATAATAGATCTTCTGATTCTCTCTCAAGAATCAAGAATAACCCTACAAAAATTTATTAAAGTGAATTGGAAAAAAATTATTGAAGACACTAAGCTGTCCCTGCAAGGTGTCTCTGGATGGATTCCTGTACCCATGAAGGCCGCTGGCACAGGCGTTAATCCCCAGTCACAGGCTCGCGTAAGGCAGAGGCTTTCACAGCACTGTCAGGGATCATTGCAACACTACAATTCATCAGTTTTTTCAAAACTTATTTATAGTTTTTTCTTTTTTTTTTTTTTTGAGATGGAGCCTCAAGCTATCCACCTGGGTAGAGTGCCATGGCATTACAGCTCATAGCAACCTCCAACTCCTGTGCTCAAGTGAGTCTCCTGCCTCCGCCTCCCAAATAGCTGGGACTACAGGTGCCCTCCACAACACCCGGCCATTTTTTGGTTGCAGCCGTCATTGTTGTTTGGCGGGCCCGGGCTGGGGATTCAAACCCACCACCTTAGGTGTACGTGGCTGGCGCCTTAGCCGATTGAGCCACAGGCGCCAAGCCTTTATAGTTTTTTCTTAAGACTACATACTCAATACTTATTTCAAGTGAAACAATTTATGATATTCATATGTGTGCCACCCTCATGTGACTCTGCTAAAACAAACAAACAAAAAACTGAATTTATTATCAAACAGACTCATACTGTTTGTGGTGGTAAAAGTAACTACACACTATTTTTATGGCCAAAAGACATAAATTATCCTGCCATAACATAAATCCCCAGGAATATTACTCTATAATATTTTGCATTATTTCTACCTATGTAAGCTCTGACTTATACAGGTAATGAGGGAGAGAGAGAGGAGAAATTTTTTTTTTTTTTAAGGAAAACTTTTGGTCTCTTAAGACTGTCACATAAAATTCCATCTAGCTTAATAACGTTTTTTATCTCCTTTCCTGGACTTTCTTCTCATCATGAGTCCTTCTCAAACAGAAAGATTGAGCCATTGTTCAATGGATGATGTAAAATGTGCATACTCCATGTCAACACAAATCCAAAATAATGAAGCCAGGTCACCTAATTGATATGCTGCCAGGCTTAAATTAACACAATAGCCTCATCAAAATGAAAATATTTATTTCTCCATGAATGTACTGTCCTATTGTAAAGAACAAATCTGGTGGGAATCACTTTTATAAACTTTTTCATTCTTTGGTTATGCTAGAGTCCAGGGGTTCTCAAACTTTTTAAACAGGGGGCCAGTTCACTGTCCCTCAGACCGGTGGAAGGCTGGACAGCAGGTCCTGGGACAAGCTGGCTGCTAAGCAGGACAGGTAGTGGTGGCAAAAACACCCAGTGGGCCGGATAAGTGTCCTAGGTGGGCTGCATGTGGCCCATGGGCCATAGCTTGAGGACACCTGTCTAGACAGTAGTAATGAAAGGCAAACTGCAGTTGAGAAGTACTTTAGCACAAGCATTTCCCCTCCCTTAGGGAAAAAAAAAACATATAAATATAAAATATATGTTTACATACATCATATAGCTGGTGAGAGAAGATGATCCAGGCACTCTCTCTGCCCTAGAAGTTAATATTTCATAAGTGGCTGCAGCTTGTCAGGCAGGTAAAACACTCTGCTCTCAGAAACCCTAACATTGAAATTCTGCTTTACTAAAACTGAATAATCAACCTGGGTCTGTAAAAACCTGGATTTTAAAAAAGTCTGTTTTAAGGTTTAATACATTTCATATCATGAATAAGATGAACTATATACATAGCCTTGGTCAGAACTGAATTCTGCTATTATTTTTCCTCAAGTGGGGTATTGGTGAGGGGTCTATGTGAACGGGCAGATTTTGCCCTCCCATTTACCTCTGAACCCCTATTTAAATCACTGGAACCGAGTTCTGTGAGTCTGAAGACTGAACATGATCTTCTGAAAAAGGCATTGTACATTTTTATTTAAGGAAGGCATGATCATTACTGTTGCTGTCTTGCTGAACTGGGGAAAGCGCATGAGTATGATTTGATTTGATATCTGTCCCCTTTCTAGCATCTAAATTTTCCATTGATTTTTGTATAAAAAGAGAATTTATTGTTACTTAATTTTTCTTTGGGGTAAATGAAATTTCCTTTCCTTTGTTAGAAATAAATGGAAGGAAATTTAATTCCAACAATCTGAACTACATGTTTAAAGACAAGGGACATTAGAAACATAATAAAACAAAACTTTGCGGAAGTTAAGGTGTAACTTGGAATATCAAAACAAATATATTTAAGTTAAAAATGCCATGATTCGTCATTAAAGCTTTAGAGTCTGAATGCACAGCAAGGCTGGAAGTCATAACCTCAGGTGATAAGATGTGTGCAAAGCAGATTCACTGTACATCAGTTCCTGACTGAATGCTGGGTCCACTGTGGCTGGCCACCCCAGCACATAACTTCATTAGTTATGTGAAGAGGATTTACTACTTCATCTTGGCAGCAACGAACAGCAGAAGCCTAGGATTCATGATGAAAGGCACATTCCCCTATGCCTAGGCTCAGGAAAGCTCTCCTGCTTCACTGGCACAGCTGCTGAAGGATCCTGAGAAGCAGTCACCTGGGTCTTATACCTCAGGTAAACAGAAATCACTGTGATGGTGTTGAAAATGTCCTTTGTATAGCGGGAGCTGGAACAGAGCCCAGATTGCTCTGGCCAAGTCTCCTCTCATCTTAGAAAGCTGCCTTCCCATCACATCCTACAGTTATTCGTGAGAAGCAGCATTAGCAAGTAAGAGGGTAGAATTCTAGGTGTCTCCAAGCTTATCTGGGGAACTGTCCCATAATGTAGTATGAAGAGTAACAAATATGAAATTAATAACCACAATATACACTTTTGACAAAACTCCACAAATATATTAATGAAAACCTGTAGCAAAAAATAAGATATAATATTTCTTTGTGTGGAATTAAAATTTCATAGCTTTAATTTAGTAGCTATATTTTCTCAAACCATATGACCCCTGTCAGTGGAACATAGTCCCTTATTACCGTAACTACTTTTCAACATTCAGAGATGTCCTTGGAATTTTACTGCAGTAAGAGCCAAATCCATGTTCAGTTGTGGGAAGGATAGAGGTTCCCAAGAATTTCCTTTCTCTCAGCCTCTCTATGTAGGCTCACGGCCTGTGCCTTGGCAAATAGTGTTGTAATCAGGAACAACTTACTAGTGGGTGGTGACATTAGACATACTGAGACCAAGTGGCATTTCTTTAATCAGTAGATTAGTCTGTAAATCTGTTTAGCTTTCCATAATTAAAACGCATTTTATCATCTTTCTCAGACGTTAGTAAATGGTAACTGAGTCCCTCAGGCCTATTGTTAGCAGCAGTGTCAGAAAATGGGACTTATTATCACACTTGCAACGTCACTTTTTGTGGCCCATTGATGTTCCTTACTTCATGTTCTAGAACTTTTGCTATCACTACCTTCTTTCTAGTAGTCAATGGAATTTTCAGCCTTTGCTTTCTGTCAGATGTATTTATTTATTTTATAAGCATGGGGCACAAACACTCAAATGCCCACATCCCCCCACGTCTCCAGGCAATTCTTTCTAGCTCACGCATTCCTTCTTTCAATCCCATTGCAATCAGTTTATCAATAGAGCAGGAGTCCTCGAACTTTTTAAACAGGGGGCCAGTTCACTGTCCCTCAGACCACTGGAGGGTTGGACAACGGGACCTGGGATGAGTCCGCTGCTAAGCAGGACAAGCAGTGGCAGCAAAAACACCCAGCAGGCTGGATAAATGTCCTACGCAGGCTGCGTGTGACCCGCGGGCTGTAGTTTGAAGACACCTGCAATAGAGTTTTAACCCACAACTCAAAACTGATGTTCAGCTCTGTTATTTACCAGTTTCTCATGCTGACTGTTTTGCAGGCTAACTTAGAATTGGTGCTTGTGCATCACTGGGGACACTTGCTTTTCCAATGCACTTTACGCCAGTATGCTTTAAACTGCTCAAGGTGGCTTCTTGTTACCAAACTACCATTTTTTCTTTATTAGAAAAATATTGACTTGCTATTCTAATTTAGCTAAATAATGTTACAGGTTGTTCAATGGCCCCCACTTGCCTGGAGTGCGTGGGAAGAGGTCTGGGAGCTGACCTCTTCTTTCATTTCTGTCTCAGCATTTCTTCTGTTTCCAGCGAGGCAGTGTCGCTTTTGAGACAAAGTTCTTCATTACATAAATGGGAAAACTATTGCTCAGAATTCCCCCACGCTGATAACTACCGTTCGGTTGTTACTGTACAATTATACACATCAGGAGCTTCACAAATGCAAACCACAGGGATAGGCAGGACACTTCCCATCAAGCCTTCCCTTTAATAGGAAATAATGTCTCTATTTAAACAGGAATTTTACTTGTTGTGTCTCTGAATCTCTATGCTAATGGCTTTCTACTACATTTTATTAACTGCATTTTGCCTAAATAAATTTTTTAAAGTTTAAAGAAATTGTCCAAGGTTTAAGGTGCTAATCTCTGTGCTTTCTCCTTGTTCCTTCTTAGATGACTAAGCCCGTCTGCCAATCGAGTTTTTACTGTGCAAACAGTAACAATATAGGTTCTTGATATTTTTTAATCAGAAAATCTCCCTCACTAAATCATAACTTGCTTTCTGGTGTGAATTCAGACCCCCTCCTCTCAGACTATGTCCTCCGTCACCCCCACCGCCACCCTCTCTTCTCTTGTGAATCCTTCTTCCCATGTTGTGAATGATGTAGCCTACTTACTTAGGCCTTTATTATTACAATTATGCAATATTATGTGCTATGATAGATTTGCTGTATAGATTTGAGTTCTGACAATTAAGCTCAGGAACTCCTAGGAAGAGTGTGGCTTCCTCACGGATGAAGGTGACTACAGTCCTCAGACGTGGTCCTGCCATCTGGTGACCACCACGATGTTCAGCAGTGAGGTCTGTAGTGTGTTTTCTAAGATGAGGTTCAGGAACTTAAGTATCTGACCTTGTAAGTTCCCATCTGATTCTCACAAGCTGGCACTTTCATTATTCCTGTTTTACGAAAAGGAAAACAATTCTGAAGTGCTAAGGGCCTTGCCCAAGGTCACAGAACATGGAGTGCTGGGATTCCACACCAGGCATTCAGACTCCGGAGCCTGACTGCATCCAGCACTGCCCGGCACACCCACATCGTCCCGTATCCGTAAAGACACTGAGCTGCTGACCAGGTCCATGCTGTCTGGACTCACAGGAGGCATTACATGTAGATTTGCTATGAGGCTGCATGTAGGGGGGCTGGGAAGCCACAGCGTGTTACTGTTGGTGCCTGTCATCACAAAAGCAACGCTCTGCCTGACGCCTGCCCAGCCAGGTCTGCTCAACCTTATTCTCCCCTGTGCACTGTTTTGACTGCTGACTCCCTGGTTCTGTCTCCTGCTCTGACACTAGTTCCTGTCCTATACACTTGAAGTTCCTTCCACGTATATTTTTAAAAAGCCTTAATGGGCTCCAGATTTCCGCTCTCAGCTTGTGCTCTTACCTTTAATGTAAAGCCCACTGCAGCCTTGCAGGGTTGCAATATCCCAGAGATGTTCCCATTCTTTGCACCAGAAGAGGGGTATTTAGTCTTATGAGACTGATTCATTTAACTAAAGTAATATAGGATTTATATATAAACCAGAATATCACTTTATTTAGAGTGAAGAATATATCACAGAGATCAGAATAGTTATATCCAAGGATAGCTGAGTAGAGACAGCACTGGGGGGACTGTCCCGCTGGGGACTGGAAGGTTAGACAAAGCTGAGCTGGGAGAAGTTTCAGTCCAGGTGTAATCACAGAAAGAGATAGTAGAGGCATCCAGTGTCCCCAGTGACAAGGGCTGTGAAGAAAAGAAAAGGAAAAAAGAGCAGAGTGGATGGCACTGGTACAGCCCAGATCTGGAGAAGCCCAGAGCCAGGTGGCAGGGGAAGGAGGACGCTCTACCCGACTCAGGGACCTGCAGCAAACAGTCGGACACAGGAAGGGTCCCACAGCATTCACTCAGGGACCTGCAGCAAACAGTGGGACACAGGAAGGCTCCCACCACAGCGGGAGAGTGGTGTGAGGGACCAGAGGTAGCTTTCCTTTCCCTGGGCTTTTCTTCGTCTCCATCACCCCATTCCTGGGATAACAGGGAGCAATTCTGGCTCCAGAGGGCTTGTAGTTGCAGCCCACACTCCCCACAGTAACCAGAGGGAGGGCTGGGGGCTGAAGCTGGGTGTGGAGGGATCATCCACATCTGGGCTTAGGCTGTAGAGTTGAGCTGGTGTCCTGAGGCCCAGGAGAGCAGAAGAGCATCTGGACCCCAGTAGCAACCCGGACACTGAGGTGCTCAGGCCTTCACGCTGGGAAGCATTTAGGTATTCCCAAGGCTTCTCTGAACCAGAGGCTTTTCCTCTGACAGACATGGCTCCCAGGCTGAGCCTGCCCCTGAGCAAACACCCCAGTAGTCAGACACTGGGACAGGGAAGTGAACAAGGGTGGAAGCTATAAAAATTCTAGTAACAATGTTGGAAATACTCTTATAGATATCTTAGGTAAAGAACTTGTGAAAAAGACCCCCAAAGCAATTACAGCAACAAAAAAATAAATATATAAGAGGGACTTGATCTAATTATATATCTTCTGCACTGCCAAAGATACATTTAATAGAGTGAATAGACAACCTACAGAGTGGGACGATGTTTACATGGTTTACATCTGAGAACGGCTGATAACCAGGATCTAGGAAGAACTCAAGCAGATCAAGAAAAAAATAAAACAACCCCATTAAAAAATAGATAAAAGACATGAACACAAACTTTTAAAATAACAATATATTAATGGCCAGGAAATGTATGAAAAAATGTTCAACATCTCTAATCTCCAGGAAACATATGAAAATATCAACATCTCTAACCATTAGGGAGATGCAGATCAAAACCACAGTGAGATACAACCACACTGCAGTGATAATGGCTCTTAACAAAACAATCTCAGAATGATAGATACTGGTGTGGATGTGAGGAGAAAGGAATTCTTATACGCTGTAGTTGGAATTCCAAATGCGTACAACCTCTGTGGGGAGAGGGGTGCAGATACCTTACTGAACTTAAAGCAGATCTACCATTTCATTTGCCTATCCTACTACCAGGTAATTATGTCAGAGTCACATGAAGGAAACAGCCCGGACACGGATTGAGAGTACAAGGTGCAGGGCTGCTGTGGCTGAGTCTGTGGCTCAGTGGGTAGGGTGGCAGGTTCGAACCTGGCCCCGGCTGAACTGCAACAAAAAATAGCAGGGCATTCTGGTGGGCACCTGTAGTCCCAGCTACTCAGGAGGCTAAGACAAGAGAATCACCTAAGCCCAGGAGTTGGAGGTTGCTGTGAGCTGTGTGATGCCACAACCCTATACTGAGGGCAACAAAGTGAGACTCTGTCTCTAAAAAAAGGAAAAAAAAAAAGAGTACAAGCTGCAAGAGGTGAGGCTTGCCAGAGGCGCAGGAGAGCCCCAAACAACTTTTGCAGTGGCTATTTATTGAGGGGATACACAACAGGTGTGAAGAGTGCCAAGTAATGATGTACAGGGGCTACGTGCTTAAGGACCACAAAAAAGGAAACTACAGGCTCTTTCTCCACAATTTCCACAGTGAACGACCATAAAATTTTTAAGGTTTAACACCTCCTTACTATCAAGGGACCGATTTTATCTCATTCTGGAACACTGAGCTACTTGGGGGCTTGCCTCCAAGTTACAAGACATCTCTAGGCTTGCCAGGGGACTGTCTTGCTCTCAGTGTTTCCGTCGATGTATTTAGAACCAGTGACCCTCCTTGCAAGCATGATGTTCATTCCTCCACATAATTACCCAAAGGAAAAATAGTCATTTTATCAAAAACACAAATGTACTCAAATGTTTACTGCAGCACAATTCACAATGGCAAATATGTGGAAACAACCCAAGTGTCCACCAATACGTGAATGGATTAATAAAATGCAGTACACACATACACACACACTCTGCAGTACCACTCTGCCTTCAAATAAATGGTGATCTAGTATCTTTTGTCACAACATGGATGAGACTGGGAACCGTTCTTCTAAATGAAGTAAAACCAACACCCCGTATGCACCCAGTACTAAATCGGAGCTAACTGATCAGCACTGATGTGCCCGTATAGAAGTTCAACTCAGCAAAAACATGGCAGGCGGGAAGGTAGAAGAGGGGCTATTTAAATCCACCCCTAACAGGTGCGATGCACACCAGCTGGGGGAGAGGCAGCAATAACTCACCCATACAAAGCAATCTGTGTAACTTTTGTACCTCTATAATATTTGGAAATGAAAAAAGAATTCTTAGGCACAAATTAAAAAAAAAAAGAATAGTCATATCAGCGTCACAACAAACTTACTTTTCAAAAACTCAAGAAAATAAAAAAAATAAAATAAAGTGAATAATCTACTCTACTTCACGGCAAGATACACGACCTCAGTGTTGGCGTCTGCACCCGGGAAAGCATTGCAGAAGGAGTGGGAAGTTGCTCGCGAATCTCCATTAGCAAACTCCTTCTTTTTAGCTTTTCTTTCTCACTGTGTTCGCAACACGCTTGATGAGGTTTTAGCTTTCATTTGTTAACGGATCTGTTCACTCAAAAATGTCTGTTAAATGTGCAAGCAAATCAGTGCAGACAACACATTAGCTAGGCAGACATGGTCTCTATCCCCCCGATCTTACAGCGATGAGAACAGCACCAAAGACCCAGGCTTCAGTGGGGGGTGAGGGAAGGATTCCCTGTGGAAGTGACTTTCCAGCCAGGACTTGAAGGCTGAACAGATAGGACCTGAGGAAGAGACCATTAGGCAGTGAGAACATGGAACAAGGTCTTCAGACGCGGAATCCACTTGGTATTTTATGTCATTAACAACAAGCAGATGCAGCCAGCGTGGGATAGAACCCCACATAAAATGTGCGCAGTTAAAACCAAGGTCTAAGGTAAAAATGGCTTGTGAGTATCCTGTGCCTTGTTGAGGCCGAGCTGCCTTGATTAGCATAGCAAAACCTGAAGGCAAAGCCTAACAGCCTCCTACAGAGAATTCTGACTATGCAGCTGCTTGACCTGCCAGATAAGGTGAACAGCCCATGTGTGCAGGGATACAGCTCAAGGTTGATGTTTGTGAAAAACTACATCTATACAGTGAGGGGCCCTCCAAGCCACAAGAAAACAAAGTCATTTCGCCTGTTTCTTGGAATTAAATTGAGCGCATGAAAGAAAAGATTACTCCCCCAACAATGCCTGTTGATCTTTAACTTTAAAGATGGAAACCAGATGACACATAGTAGCTTTAGGGGTAAGACAGTAGTTTATAGTTTGTTATCTTAGTTTTTGCAGAGATAGTGTTTCCTTTGAAGGTTAGGATAAGAATAGAGAATGTTGATTATGGATTATTGATTAATGTGGTGTACATGACTAGCTCCCTGTAAAAGGTGGTCAAGAATGAAAATGATTTGCTACTTGCCACCCCGAGCAGTAGTCGTTTCTTGCTTCTATACAATTTCAGCGGTGAGCTTACACCTGTGACAAAGCTGTCCTTGTCTCCAGAGAACCTCCACCCAACAGCCAGAGCTTAATGAATAAAAACGATAGTGATTAATGAGTGGGGGTGGGGTGGAATTTGACAAGTGGTCACCATGCTGGGCATGACCCTGTATATTAGAGTTTGGGGGTTTTCTAAGAGGACCACAGGGACTTGATGAAGGATTTTTAAGCAAGGAAAAAACTGGTAAGAATTACATTATCACGTGGGTTATTAAGATGTTTATGGGAATGGGGTCAAGGTGAATGTAGTGTGATTATCTACCACTGTAGTTCTGGAGGAAATGATGACTGAAGAATGGTTTCTTAGAGATGAGGAGACATAATTTCATAAATACATCAAGGACACAGAATTGAGAGCATGTCTTGTTTTTGTCATGGGTCTCTGAGACTATACCTGAAACACTGTGACCAAAGGTGATTTCCTAAGAAACTCCTCAGCAGATATAACCGCACAGGTTACTCAGAGGACGGCTAAGATTCTCCTTTATAAACTAGCACATTATGCCTACGATGTTTACTGTAAAGGAGGACCAATCTCCGTGTGTTCTGATGGGAAGGATATTGCGGACGCTGACAGATTTACGGCGGACATCAATCATTGTTTGTTGAAATCAACAGAATATGTGCAGAGTGGGAGAGTAGTTAAAGCGTCCTGCAGGATCCTAGAAATGACTCCCAACTACGGCACCACCAGCACCTCAGCCATTCTTTCCCAGAAAGGTAAATAAGACCCTTCCCATCATTCATAAAATGACTCTATGGAAACAATAATTAGGAACCCGTCAAGAGACAGATAAAGGTGGCACCACAACCAGGTCCAGGGAACTGTGGTTTGTTCCCATAAAATATGTTGAGATGAATATTTGTAATCATGATGATGAAATTCTTCATTTCTTGTAAAAGCAGCACTTAATGATTTCAGATGTTGCTGTTTGAACAAGTCAGCATCTTTTTAAATCCGTAAGCCTTTTAAAAATAGCAATAGCCTGAATAATTATAACTGCGCCATTAAATGATTCTCCAGTGAAGGACTTTTAAATGAAGAATTGTGGTTAATCTTTTCCTTCAAATAATTTCCAGGCTTTGCTGTTTTAGGCACCATAGTGGTTTTGAGCTAATGCAGAAAGAAACAGAGTGAGTTGTGAACAGAGAGGTGAACCAGGCTGTTTCTAAACTCACCAGGGTTTAGAAGGTCCTCTCTCAGGGCTGATCCTGGGTGTGGACGACATCAAATGGATTTGACGGATGTCTTTCTATTTCTTAACACCTTCATAATTTCTTGTGATGAGTTACGTCTGTACCAATAGTTTTTAATATGCTATTATGAAACTAATTTATAGCTTTCATATGAAAGCTATAAACTAATTATAGCTTAAGAATATGGGGAGGGGGAGGAGGTGGATGGGTGGAGGGAGGGTGATTGGTGGGATCACCTCTATTATTTATCTTACAAGGGTACAAGTGAATCTTTCTAAAAGTAGAATATAAACATCCTAACACAATAACTAAGAAAATAACGTAAAGGCTATGTTAACCAGTTTGATGAAAATATTTCAAATTGTACACGAAAACAACACACTGTACCCCATG
>CAUYQV010069836.1:0-25268 GCA_963574575.1 Galagoides demidoff
TGTTGATACTATGATTAACCAAATGATATGAAAGTTATGTTAACCAGCTTGATGAAGATGTTCCAAATTGTATATGAAACAGCACAATGTACCCCATGTTGGCATCAATGTACACAGAAACCAATAAAAAAAAAAAAAAAATTATCAAAAGCTCTGAAAATAGGCATAACCTTTGCAATAGCAATTTTACTCCTCGGAATTTTTCCACAGGAAATCATCAAACAAGTGTGCAAGGATGCATACTCAAGGATATTTACTCACTCAACTGGTGTTCTTGAAACATACCAGCTTGGTAGTTTTCTCTCACTGATACGCTATTTAATCTCTACATATAACCTTAGAGTCAGTTTTCTACAGAAACTTGGGGGTCAAAACCTTATCTACGCACCTTTTCACCCTTTCAACCAGGCATGTCATTGAGTATCTATGTTCAAGTTTGTGCTAGGAACTCAGATAAACAAGACAATTGCTGCCTTGGACAGGCCCAGCAGGGCAGGCATTGTCAGGAGACTCTGACTGTGCAAGGGCCCCCTTCATAACTACTGCTGTTTCAAGGACCACTGGCTTATAAGATCTGCATTTTGCTTTTTCAAAGGACTTTTATATCTAGCCTTTCTCTTATAGCCCCATGCAACAAACTCCTGAGATTTCTGTGTTCACCTTGAAAGTACGAGGAAAGCAATAAATTATAAAATTCCAAAGGATTATTCCCAGGACAAGTATCATTTGTTTTGAATTACCTCATACTAAACATCATTACCCAATTGGTCTGTTAATTCTCTATGTGTCTTTCCATAACACAGAATCCCCAGTGGCTCTGATTAGTTGTGTCAATCCGACAAATGTATGGAACGGTTTCTCCTAAGACAGGGCTTCTCAACCTTGCTAATGCTGCGGGCCTTTAATACAGTTCCTGTGGGCCGCACCCCACAGGTTGAGAAGCGCTGTCCTAAGATAAGCCTACCCCAAGCCAACTGCAGCCAGGAAGCCTTGACGAGACCCAGTACAGGAGTTGGAATCAGGAACTTTTATTAGAGAAATTAAGATAAATAAATTAAAACAAATTAAAATAGATAAGCAACAAATTATTTCAGAAAAGCATCAATGCCTTCCTCAGTCTGATAAGTGGCTGGCTGATGACCGGGGTGCTTCTCAGCTGCAGCATTCCTAGAAGCTGAGTTATTGGCAGAATGACTCTGCTGATTCCCCCATTCTAATTCTTTCCCTCATTTATCATGTACTTATCAATGGCATGTAAATATAAAGATAGCTCACTGTTCTTAGTGAGACAGAGAAAGGGCAAACAATTAGATGCAAAAGTAATGTCAATAGAGTGCAAAAAAAGAGAATTTTTCAATTCTTTTCCTTATGCAATTAACTTAGAAACCACATGGAAATCAGCCAAGAAAGAATGCTTAGAAATAAACAAGCTTAATTATGGAATCATGTCCCTTAGATACCTACTCTATTACAAAGTTAGGATGCTCTGATTTCTTAACTTAATTTGAAGGAAAAAATTCCAAAAAGAATCTAGTTTGAGACATATCCACTGAGCTAAGATTTCTATTCTATATCATTAACTCCTGAAGAATTCAAAAGTGGGGGGGGGCGACCCTTCACAACCAGATTTTAACAAGAAAGGCACAAAGAAGGAAATAGTAGAAAAGGTACAGGAAGAGAAGATAAGATTCTACACGCTATTTCCAAAAACCCAGGCCAACCAACAACCTAGAGAAACCAACTCTACAGATTGGGGAACTTGTGTAGACACAGGCACCAAGCCAAGCACCTAAGAAGCAGGGAGACTCCCATGAACCTTACTATTTCCAAGCATCCGGCCTCAGAATGCCAGCAAGGAGGCCAGGCTTCACCAGAGCATACGCTGGGCCCATGACCCCAGTGTGCTGAGTCTTCCCCTCAGCTAGCTTCAGAGGTGGAGATTTCCTCCCCCCCTTTCTTATATGAGCATTGTGGTCATCCTCACCACTGTCCATAAGGCACGTCCAGCAGTTACATGTACTATTAGCCCATGGTTTGCAGAATGGCTAGACTGGATCACGAGAAAACTAGAGTTGCGACAGAAACCACTGAGAACCATGGATTCCGACTGAGATGTTCCATGAGTTGTCCCCTGAGTGGTCCACAGCTGCTTCACTGCGCAGCAACTATGATTTGCAGTTGCTGCCTGTTTAGGGAAAGGCTAAGTGAATGTGTGCTTTTACCTATGAGGACTGATTATACTAAAAGAGGGTGTCCCTGGAACTGTGTGTAGGAGATGGGTTATGAGGCAGGCAAGGAAGGGTCATGCTTCAGAAGGCCTGGCTTCTCTCACTTTGTGCTTGAGGGAAGCTGCCCAGCCTCCTGATTTTATGCACCACATAGGTAGCCTCCCCATTCCAGGCTGCGTAGAATGGGAGTGGGAGGAAAAGCCTTGACATAAGAAGAGTCTAATGTGCACAACACAAAGGCGCATTTCAAAATAACTAAGAGTAAGTTATGTCTTGTCACAAAAAATAAGTGAGGTGATGGTTATGTTAATCAGCTTGCTTTAAGCATTCCACACTGTATATCAAATGGTCACATTGTACCCCATAAATGAATATAGGTATGATTTAATAAAAAGTTAAATTAAAAAAAAGAAGAATCTCATAACTACCATATGGTCTTGCTTGAAAAGATAAATTGGGCCAATCAGATTTTGAAAGAATATCCAATTAGCAGTGGGAGCTGAAGCTCTAAGGCCAGATACACAGAGTGAGGGTGAGATGAGAAGGTGGATCATATCCAAGCAAAAGTCACAGGGAAAGCTCACCTGCAGACTGAGGAAAGGGTAGTGCAGACAGAGACAGAGCAAGGGAGGGTGGGGGTGATGTGGGGAGTGGGGAGGAGGGAGGAGGAAGAGGGGCGAGAGTGCAAAAAGAAAGGAGGAGAGAACAAGAAGGGGGGACAAGAGGGGACACAGAGAGAGAAGAGCAGAGAGAAAGAGAAAGCAGAGAGGTAGAAGCCCCTAGAACTTCCTATTCATATTCAGGCTTATGCAAAACTCCTATTTTCTTAAAGTAATTGGAACAACTTGCTGTTCCTTGCAACTAAAAGAACCTAACAAAAGCAATAAATATTGGCAAATAAACCAGAATCTGCAAGTCGTACATGTCTCACTTTCTTTATTCATAGAACAGGCCTAACAGCTGTCCAAATCAGTTCACACAGGCCACGGAGAGAAGGCAGATTGATGTGAATGTGTAATTTGCTGTTAAGGGGTGTGGATAGCATAATGACAGCCAGTTCAAAGTTTTAAATACACAGAGAACTTCCATGGCCTATGTCAGCTGCTCAGTTCACTGAGCTTCTGTCATTCCCCCAAGGCAACATTAATCCAGTTGAAAGACATATTAATGCAAGATGACTTTTGTGTTTTATGTAAGGGGGATATCAACCAATTCAAGGTTATGATTCCCATAAACTCAAACCACACTAAATACATCATCTTAAAAAAGGAGAGAGAAAGAAAAAGAAAGAATGCCTAGAAGACAAACTTTGGTGACAGACAAGTAGATCTCTCAGAACTGCCTTTTCTCTATGGCTGCACAGCCCCAAGGCCTGCTTCTCACACAGGATGTCTGACAAGAGAGCTGGTAGACAGCCCCACCCAGCCGCCCTCCTCTATGTCCCCTCCCAGCATGGAAGTGGCAGCACAGAACCCCAGGCACCTGGTGGCCCTCCTCTCAATAGCATCATTTTTCCTCCTGCTCTGTCTCCCCAGGCAGGGCTAAGTGCTACTCTGTCCTACCACATGCCCAGAGCACGTTGTAGGGAACTGGAATTTTCTGCTTATAAGTCTATGTTTCCAAATGGATTCTGAGCTACTCAAGAAGTCCCAGCATCTGGCACAGTAGCTGCTATGTCACAGACCTCAAAAATAATATAAATGCATGGATCTATTTTCTCCCTCCTGGCTCACCTTCCTGACCTAAGACTTTCTTTTAAGGGCGCTGCTTAGCCCCATAGTCCTGCTGAAAGAGACTGCTGGAACCAGCCACCCACTACCTTTGCTTTCCCCTGGCTCTGCTGTAGCCATACCAAAACAAGACCATGATCAACCCTGCAAAGGCACAGTCTACACATCTTCCCTGGATATATTGAGCATATTTTTAAAAAACTAACAAGAAAAGAAAGTCAAAGATGCAATCCTACCATCTTACAAAAGAAAAAACTCAAATATGCAATCTTACCAGCTTAGATAAAACATCTAATGCAGGACCATAATTCAGGGGTCAGCAAACATAAAGGGCTACATTGTAATTATTTTAAGCTTTGTATACTGTATGGTGTCTGGTGCAGCTATTTAACTCTGCTATTACAGAGGGGAAGAAGTCACAGACAAAACAAATGAATGGACATGACTGTGTGCCAATAAAACTTTATTCATAAAAATAAGTGGTTCTCTTACAGGCCAGAGTTTGCTGATCTTTGATTAATCTAATGTAGTGTTTTTCCACCTGTTTTAATCCCATAGCATGCTTTAACCTATAGTTAAATTTCCATGGTACACTTAAATTATGTTGATTAAAAAAAGAGTACAAAAATATATATTACTATGCTTTGAACTTCTTTCAAAAATAGTTTAATTAATGATCTTTAAAACTTTTCACAGAATACTTAAAATCCTCTCATATCACACCAGTGGGCGACAGCATACCACTTGAAAATCACTCATCTAAAGCCACAAGCACATATCAAGCACATATGTCTGTGCAAAACCTCAGCGTCAGCTGCTGAGGTATAAATAACGCACAGCATCTCCCAGGCCTACATTATACCAGGGGAGAATCAACCATCAGTAACTGAAAAAAATAACTGGTGAGTATGACAACAGAAGCACAAACAACACTGAACAGTCTCCTTTAGGGCACCTGAACTGTTGACCATCACCTTCTTTTCCAACACTCTTCCTTGGCTCTCGGGCACCATGTACTTTGGTTTTTTCCCAACCCCTCTGACTACTTTCTCACAGTCTTTGCAAACTTTTCTCCACTGCTTATGTTTTTCCCTAAAATTTTACTACCTATGATCTCTTCTCCCTTGGTGACCTCATATTCCTAAGTGTTCAAGTACCACCTATAGGCTGAAAACACGTCATAGCTACGTCCTCTGCCCATATGTCCATAGTCAATTTCCACCTGGACAAGACTGAGGTGCGCCAAACTCAGCAAGTCCAAAACGGAAGGAATCATCTTCCCCTAAACAGTTCCAGTCCTATGTTCCTACCAATGCACCCAAGTCAGAACGCAGGCTTCTTCAGCACCTCCCATCCCTCACAACACATAAAGTGCCAAATTCTGTGCAGCTCTCCTTTCTAAATCTCTCCACAGCTACTCACTTCTCTCTCTCGCCATTTGCTCTAAATCAAGGTGACATCATATTCTACCTAGATTCCCACCAACATCCTCTGAATGGATGGACCAGGACCCAGTTTTGCCTCGCTCCAACCCACCTCCCATTCTAAAATGCCCGGATAGCTTGTTTACTAGCAGTCTTTCTGCCTCAGCTGCCCTTTGTGTCCTGCTCTATGGTGCTGGAGCTAGAAGTCTGCAAAGCACATTCCCCAGACCCCTGAGCAACTGGCTTCTACTTTGATTCTGTCAGTGGGAGGCAGTAGCAGAAGACTCGGAGGCAGAGTCTCTGAGAGAACTTCCCTGTTTTCCAGCTCCTCAGCCTCCACAGTCACAGGCAGCTCCAGCTCCCCACATGTTCAGCACTCTCTATACCAGCCATAGACCCTCCCTTGATGGTCTGAGTACCACCCAGAAGGTAATGCCTCCCCAGAGGTCCAAGTAGCTCCTTACCAGCTACCACACTAGCTCTATGACAGCCCCTCTCTGAGTGTCTTAGTTAGTTAACATCACCCAGCCCCTTTTATCTGTCCCAGTCCCAGGGATGGCAGCTGCTTCTACATTGTCTCTGCTTCCAGTATTTACTTTTCTGTCCAATACCCTATGCCCCCAATTCCCTGTGTTAAATTTCCTCAGCTAGTCTCAGAACCACTAACTTTGTATCTCTCTTCTGACTTGATCTTGACTGATGCAGTATCTGGTACCAGGAGTGGTTCAGAGGAAACAGACTCTAATAATGGGATTCTTTGACCTTTAGCAGTGATGACTTCTTTGTTTCCCTCCAATACATTCCCTATGCGATACCTACTGTGATTTTTTTCTAGAATGTCCATCACCACCTCAGGGACTTACTGCTGCCACCAGGAAAGTGGGATTGATAGGATCTTCAGGTTTAGAGCACCATTTCATCACTAAGTTCTTTTGCCATTACTTCCTCCCGCCTCATGCTCCAAGCTCAAACCACTCTGAACTTCCTTTCCAATAAGGCTCTTTCAATCCCTTCATGAAGCCTTCTTTCAGCCTTGTGTATTGCCTCTGATCCTCTCTGTTTACCTGGATAACTCCTACTTATCTTAGAAAGCACTTTCTCCAAGGGGTCTTCCCCCATCTCCATGCAACCTGAACTTCATCCATTACAGCAGCAATGAGGCTGCTGGTTAATACCATGTAGTTACTATGTATTCCCCCCTGAAACCATGAATTCTAAGAAGGCAGGTGCCTCAGTGCGTTCGGGTTGCTGCAATAAAATCCCATAGACTGGGTAGCTTATAAACAACAGAAATTTATTTCTCACATCTCTGGAGACTAAGAAGTCTCCAGATCAAGGTGCCAGCAGATTCAGTGACTGCTAAGGGCCTGTTTCTTAGTTCACAGCTGTGTCCGCACATGGTGGAACCGACAAGGCAGCTCTCTGGGGCCTCTTTTATAAGGGCACTAATCCCAGTCTTGAAGACTCTGTCCTCCTGACCTAATTGCCTCCCAAAGGCTCCACTTTCTAAAACCATCACTTCAGTGATTGGTTTCGTCCTATGAACTGGGGGCCGGAGGCAAACATTCAGACTACAGCAGCAAGTACCATGTTCATCTGGCTCAGTTTCAATCCCACATAGCAGGTTATAATAATAGTTTGGTGAATAAATGGACAAATCCATGAATGAGAAGGTGTAGATTAATTACTACTCGAGACATTTGGGAATGCTTCTTAAAGAAGGTAGCATTTTGGAATAGGCCACCAGACCCAATCTCCCCAGCACTGAAAAAATTTTAAAGAAAATAACATACGATCCTTAGCCTCCATGGACTGCTGCACAAAATAGGAAGAAGACGGTTCTTCTAGGGGTATAAAAATTAAATAGCTTTTGGAAAATACACTGTAGGGGAATAGAACTATTTTTGAGATCCATTCATAGGCCAACCACATAAACAAAACTATCTTAGAAATACAGTAATTAAACTCCCTTGGATGTCCAGCAGCCTATCCTCTCCTCTTTTAGAGGACTAGCCTGATTCTAACTTCTGTTCTAAAGTAAAATGTGTACTGAGATCCCGATAAACTTCCTTTCTTGCTTTACCCTCACAAATCTCATACACAGATTTTAGAAACTGTTTTTAACCAACTATGTTATAAATCAGAGCATTGCTCTCAAAGCTCAAATATAAAGAAAAGTATGTCAATGAGGTAAAAATATTTATATTGATCTTTCTATATAGATTTACTATATAAATTAGACAGAGGTTTCCATATTTGGAATCCATTCTGCCCTACCCCACAGCAAAGGGTTGAAATAATAAAGAAATGGTTGAGTTTCCTGTAGTTTTGTAACTGTAGGGTAAAAATAATAGCCTACATAAATTTTACTGCTCAAAACTTAACTTGCATTCTGGGCTTTAAATTTATTTGTTAAGTCAAACATTGACCAAAAGCTTCTGGGTTGACATTTTTTCTAACGCTTCTTGGCTATTTAGAAGATTTATTTTTGCTGAATAAGCTCATAACACTTTGCAGTTCAAGGTTTTAGTTCTTAGGAATGTAGTTAATCATTCATTTTCCTCCTTGATTTCTTGGTAGGAAAAAATACGCTTAACAGAGATCAATGATAGCACAAGTTGTCCCGTATTTATTTTTAGGTATGGTGATATTAGGACTATCCCTAGCCTGAGGTTAAGGCAGCACAGCACCAGGAATGTAGTAATTATTCTCTAAAGCTGTTTAGCTCTTTAAAATAGAAAAACTATTCCCACTTTTCATTGTATCTTTATTATCTCTTGACTTTAACAATGGATCAAAAGCCTGCTCCTGTCCCTTTTTCTCCCTGCCTTCCTTCCCCCACATCAAATTCCTTTGTAAACCTGCAACCACCAACCTAAGAGGGCTTCCTATACCCAGATCTCTCAGCCTCACTTTGCTGGTGCTGCTACATTTCTAGCAGTCTTCAAAAACAATAATCCCCAAATCACTTCTCTTGTGCATGCCAGTTACATCTCATGTATCTCACATAGGGCCTCTTTATCTCTCTGTTTTCAAAAAAAGGGAAGGGAAGGAGAGGGAAACTTTAGAAGCAAAGACACAAGGCCCAAAGCAAAGACACACAGATGACTGGGAATGGACCCTTCTGGGGAACTGACAGCCAAAGAGAGAAAGGTTACAGCACAAGCACAGAGGGGGCTAATCTAGTCCACACATTAGGAAACTGAGGTCCACAAAGAGGAAGCAAATTCATCTGTGTTCAAGTCATTTCCCGACACATAGGCAGAGCCTTGATACTCTTCTCAGTACGGGTGATCCTCACCATCTCCCCATAACGGCACTCACACGTGGGGCTCACGCACTGAAGCTCAGTCAACCTTCTTCTACTTCCTAAACTCAAACTTGACATCGTTGTCCAGGCTTTTTTACTTTCTCATGTCCCCTCTGCATCCACCTGACTATCAAATATCACATCTTCCAAGATTCAGTTCCAACCCCTTCTACGGCTGCTTTCTCATTCTTGTTCACACCCAATTCCTACTCAAACTAACCTTTAATCCCACTGGACATTTTGCAGCTTCTATCATAGCACGCATAAGATATTACTGTATGTGTTTTCCTGTGTTCAGTGACTAAGCCATAAACTCCTTGGGAGCAGTATCAAGTCCTATTATTATGCATCTTTGTATTCCCAATCCGGAGCTGAGTGACCCACTCTAAGAAGGACTGCATAATTTAAAAAAAAAAATATTTCTAATTCTTTGATTGTACAGCAATACAAAAATGTACAAAATAGAAAATGAAAGGTCCCTATAAACCTGCCCTTCAGAAGCTAACTATTGTTAACAGCATGCCATACAATCTCCCAGACTTCTCTCTGTGAATATATAATTCATAGTAAAAATTTTTTTTTTAAAAAAAGTTATAAAGTACAACTTTTTTACCTGAAAAAATAATATATATATATCATAGTATGTGTATGCATGTGGAGACATACCCTATTTTTTAAAACTGCAATGCTATTTCTTTATACAAATATCATATTTTGACCATTTTCCTATTAATGAATACTCACGCTCTCTAATTTTTCAACAGTAAAAACAGAAAAAAAACTTTATCTGTTTAAATATTTTTGTAGAAACTGGTACATATTTAAAATGTTGATATGTTTCATATCCATCTAAAAGGCTGTACTAATTTTAATTGGCTCTCTAACCTTAGTGTGTGAGATTGCATTTTTTTTCTGTCCAATACCAAGTATTGTCATTCTTATTAGTCTTTGCCAGTCTGATAAGTGAAAAAGGCATGCGATTAAAATTTGTACTTCTTATGTTATTTATACTTTATACTTGATACTGATTACAAGGAGTTAAACATTGATCACCATTTTATATGGATGTCCAAGAAGGAAGGGTTATTTTTAAGAAAAAGGTAAATATTTATCAATAATGTTAAACTAGTATCTTCTTATGCAGATAGTGAGAACTTCAGTGTTTTTCTTTAGTGATTGAGCTAAAATTTTTAGAAATTTTGGGATTAACAGAAAAATTCCTGATAAATGTAGAAATTTCAGTTCAAGTCAATTTAAGGGAAAAGCAAAAGCTCTTTTTACCAAATTGTATGTTGCTAAAGAATGATTACCACTTGAATAAAGACTATGACTTCTTATATAGGACTCTGTCAAGAAACCAAGCTCAGTCACTTTGACCCGACTGTTAGAACTTAGAAAGTTTTACACATCAATCTGAATTTCATGAGTGACTAACATAGGCATGACAGACACTGAGAATATAAATATTGCTAAGACCTAGCCCTTGACTTTGAAGACATGTCTTTTTCTGTTGTTTGTTTTAAAAGGAAACTATTTTGGAGTAATATTATTTTGCTATGCATAAAAATTTTAAGGAATGCTTCTTAAAATACTGATACTCTGCCTGTGATGTTCAAGAAATAAAAAGCTCAACTAGGGTGGCACCTGTGGCTCAAGGAGTAGGATGCTGGCCCCATATGCTGAGGGTGGTGGGTTTGAGCCCAGCCCCATACAAAAACTGCAAAAAAAAAATAATAATAATAAAATAAAATAAAATAAAAAGCTCAACTCTGGCCATTTCTAAGAAATTGACAAAAACACTACTATCCATGGGAGAAAACAAAGAATGCTTTTAACCTCAGTTATATATGCTCCTCTCTCTCATATCAGGGAATATGATGTTCTTATACATTACATATTATATGAAAGACAATTTATTTTATAATTAATTTACAAATGCTCCTAAACTTACAATGAGGTTGTGTCCCCACAAACCCTTCATCATAAGTTGAAATTGTAATAAATTGAAAATGCATTTAATACACCCATCTTAAAGTGGAATTCACTGTAAGTTCAGACAGTCATAAGCTCCTCAACCAGGGCACATGTCCAGCAGAAAGTCAAAAAATTGCAAGTCAAACCATGGTAAATGGGAGGCTGTCTGTAGACATTTCTCCTTATACTGTAACACCCTCCCCAAACCACCATTATCCAAACTACAGAAAACCAAAGAAAGACAAAGAGAAATCTTAAAGGAAGCCAGAGGAGGAAAAAATGTTTCTATGGAAAATGGAATATATAACCAACTGCTCATCAGAGACCAGGCCAAGCAACAAGAGCATGGAGTGAAACTTTCAAAGTCTTAATGGGAAAATAATTTGTTTCATTCAAACCAACATTTACTGAGTATCCACACTATTACCTAGGATACAAAAAAGCAAAACTTAAAGATGAATGTTTCCCTCAATGAACTAACAACAGGTAGGCTAGGAAAGAAACTGCATCAGGCTATGTGACAGGCAGTTTTAGTGGATATGAAATGTTAAGGGTGGGGTCCTCACAGGGGACACTGAAGACTGTAGAACACCATCCTCCCTCCCACCCGCCCACAGTCCAGTAAGCCTTCACTTTAGTAACAGAGGACTGCAGCTGAAGGGGGTGCAACATGCAGACACATACACAGGACACAGGAAAGCCCAAAGCCAAGAGGGGAGACAAACACAAGGCCACCAGAGGAATCTGAAACCTCTGGTACCCACAGTTACAACAAGTGGTAACATAGCCCAACGCCTAGCAGAAAGAATGCTGTTATCTAAATGGTTTTGTGCAAATAACAGTAATTTAGGTTTTAGGACAAAGACGCTAATATGTTTGTTTGGGGTACAAATTATAAACATTTTTCTGCTTATCAATCTCTGGGGCCATCATCATAGGCCTGGGAATTTCTTTAAAGTTCTATAGAACACACTTAAAAATTTTTTACAATTTATTTTTAAACACAGGTCGATTGAGTTAGGCTCCTGCAGTTTAGGCTCTGTGATTTGGTAATTTTAAGCAAAAAAATGTGAAGACAGAGGCTTTTTTTTCTTTTTCTTTCTTTCTTTTTTTTTTACTTAGAACAAGTATTTGAACATCTCTGCCTTGAGGATCATGTCCTTCTCAACAAGGACTTACTAAATGATCAGTAATTAGTAATTCACCATCTAATACATAAGACTAACAGGGATCCATATACACAGGGCATTCTGGCTATACGGTTCCCATCACAGGTCTCTTGAATTCTGTGACATTTCCTGAGTGATGAGCGTCTTCTGTTATTCATAATGATCCCCTGGCAACCATACTAGAGTTTTCGCCAGTCAGGGGACTGTTTAGGGCCCTAGTTAGGAGCTGGTCGCAAGAAAGACCAACGCATGATTGGAACTTCCAGTCCCCACCCCCCAGTCTTCATTTCTTTATTGTGTTTTTTTCTTTTGATTTCTAGAGTTGCAACCTCTCTGCTTATATTCCCCATCTGTTCTTGCATCTTGTCTACTTTTCTAGGAGAGCCCTTAAGGTATTGTAGTTCTTTTAAATTCCTTGTCTGATAATTCCAACATCTGCTTCATATCAGAATCTGGGTTTTGATTATTACTTTGTCTCTTCAGACTGTGCTTTTTCTTGCCTTTTGGCATGTCTCGTAATTTTTGAGTTGCATATGGGATGTTGTACCAGTTTATGGGAAGGGAGGTAAGCCGGCCTTTGGCCTGACAATTTGTTATTTCTCATCATAGTGAACATAATGAAGGCTGAAGGCAGAAAGGGAAGGATTATCTTCTACCATAAAACAAATTACTGAACTTATTTGTCATTATTCCATCTTCAAACATGTGCCTTTTCTAGATCTAGGTCTCAAATGTACATGTCGAGTCACCAGGCTAGTTTCCCAGTCTGCCACTTATAACATCATTTAAGCCACTATGAAAAATGGACTCACCCCACCCAGTCAAGATTAGACAGAGCACCAATCTATGCATTTTACAAACTTGGTGCTTTTCTTGTAACTCAATGTATTGCCACTTCATGAGGACATGCTCTTAAATTATTTCCTTTACGTAAGTGAAGCTGGAACAATACTTTTAGGATACTATAGGTGAATCAAGATGAAATATTTAAGTCCTTCACTAATAATCATCACAGACTATTCCGAGAGATGACAATAAGCTCCCTACTTCCAACTTTAACAACTTTTTAAAGTTAATTTATGATAGAGAATCCCATATAGTTGAATTCTTTTCTAAATCCTATTAGAGAAACGGTTATTTCCCTGACTTCACAAAGCTGGCCATAGTTCAGCAGCAAGGCAGCACTGGGATGTTCATATCCCAAAGGTCAAAGAACCAAAGGTAGGAGTATGATCTTCTGCGTCTCTGACTTTTTGAAATGAATCTTAATCTGACAAAGGAAACAAGAAGAGCAAGGTCAGAGAAAAGCTCTGGCCAGCTTATTTCAAAGTGGCCTCTTGGCTGAAGAGGAAGGGAAGACCAGCTGTTAAAACTAAAAATAAAGGGAGATGGAGATAGTAGCCCCAGTGAGGCACAAAGAGACATACTGAATGAACTTCTAATTACAAAGGAGAATGGAGCACTCTTCCGGTAAGCTACCCTCTGTCCTACCCTTTTGGTGTCTCAAATTCACTGGTCTGTTCTGTCATCATTATTAAATGTGCTTTGAGGAAGAAACTTAACAAGTCCCAGAAGGATGGATTTCTGCCGTAATTTTATTTAGTGAAACAAACCTTATTACAGATGTGCATATCACCCTTTTCAGAAAATTCTCCAGAACCTTCGGTAGTCAGGCACAATTTAGCAATATGTACAAACCTAGCTACCAGGCAGAAGAAGGTCAATCTGTTGTTTTTTTTTAATTAGGTTTAGCAATATAGTACATACAACACGAGATGATTCTTTTGCCAAGAAACCCACAGAAATATACATTTTTGACCAGGTCAAGGCACTCACACAGCAATCACTTAGCATGTCACCATTTTCCCTTCTTAAACTTCATGCTGGTTGACTCCTGTTATTGGTAGAGGCCAGGTTAGTGTCACAACATAAAACTACAAGATGAAGCATCCCATGAATTGGCAGTAACACAACAGCAGCAGGAAGCCATGTTCCCCAGGGAAAGAACTATTCACCAAGTATGAAATTAGCTCAAGAAGCTTTCATAGTCTAAGAAATTTAATAAATTAATTCATCAAACATTTATTGAATCATGCATAATATATAAGGCATTGTGTTATATTCTGGAGTAAGGGACTAGAAAAAAGAGTACAAAGACAGTTGGGCCTGCTGCCCACCTCCGAGGAGTAGACCACAGCAGCTCAGAAGGAAGACAGATGAGTCGACAGTAACAAGAACAGATGGGAGTAAGAGCACAAGGAAGAGGGAGATTGATAAGGGGCTAAAGCAGAAAGCAGCTGATCTTCACATCCTACCTTGAAATACAGCGATAGGCCAAATGATGGGAGCCACTGAAGCACAGAAACTAACAACTAAAACACAGTCGAGTAGGAGTTTTTCAGGCTACACGTGCTAACTCCCTCATCTCACTATCCCCATTCTCCACACGCAGCACTGTAACAACTTTGATTCTTGCACTATGGACCCAACTCAGTCCAATTCAAGGGGAAAGGGGCAGTAATCAACTTGCTCTGGACCATCTGCCACACCTGCTAAATGGTCCATATGAGCATTACAGACACGGGGGGTGGGGGGAAAGGCAGCCCTAAGAGGGCTGTGCCCTGGACCGTGTGGCTGACCACCTCAAGTCAGTCTCAGAGGAGAACCTGATGGGATTGGGAGTCACGGAGAAACAGCACCTCAGACTAATGTACCTCTCAGCTCTTGATAAAATCGCTTATTGTTTAAGCCATTTCACTCGAGTGTTAGTTACCACCAGCTGAGACTCCCACTTGAGGAAGTCCGGTCATCTACAGTTGTCTGCTGTACAAGCACAGTAATAAATACACACACAGAGTCCGGTCATCTACAGTTGTCTGCTGAACAAGCACAGTAATAAATACACACACAGCCTTAGCCTAGCAGCATAAAAATCACCTTTATCCAAGGGCACCGATTCTGCCATGAGGTGGAAATGACAAGGTCCAGTAACCTAATGAAGTAAGACAAAGGCACCAAAACTGGTCCAGGAGTGTCCAACCTGCAGCCCACAGACTGCATGCAGATTATTTGAGGACTGTTTTGTGTAACTGTGGTGTTGCGTGTTGCAAAAAGGATGCAGGGACCTTTCCTTTTGCTCATCAGCTTTCCTTAGTGTTTGTGTATTTAATGTGTGGCCCAAGGCATCTCTTAGTCTTCCAATTTGCAGCAGAGAAGAAAAAAGGTTGGACACCTCCACTAGTCTTTCCCTCTCTCTCACCACAGTGTCTATATTAGTTAGAAGGGACTCGTCACTGCGAAGAGCTGATCATAATCCCCAAATGCATAATATGGTGAATGCCGAAATCCCCAATGACCAAAATCCTGAAAATATAATTCTGGAAAAGATTATTTTAAAAAAAATTTTAAAAGATATTTCTTTACATGTATAAAAGGGGATTATCTGAGAAACATAAAAACATGACAGAATACTTCATAGGCCACTTTACATAATAAAATAGGCAATGACACACATATTTTTGAAATGATAAACACTCAGGTGTACTAACAACATACATATGGGGGAAACAGTTAAGAGCAAACAAACATATTTGTAAAAAAAATACGGCAAAAAGGAGAATGCATAACTACGTATCACTATGCTTGGTGGGCACACCCAGCTTTATAACTGTATTCTTCTGAAATACCGTGACAATCCACATAAGCCTTTTGATGAGATAGATCAAAACCCACAATGAGTTACCTCCACATATGCAGTCACCCAAAGAGCCGAGATCCTGAAAACTTTTATTGTTCATAAATGCACGTGTGCTAAATGGACCGCTCAGCATTCATTGACAGAGGTTCAACATTTTTACCAAAATGCTTACACACGAAGTCAACGCTGCCATGATGTACTTCATGGAGTCAAATTTGCAAAAGGTATATGAATTAGAACTCTCGAAAAGTACACGATTTGTACTTCCAGTATTGAAAATGATGCCAAGATGGAATATGTAACATAGCAAATTATAAAAAATAATGCTAATGATTTAAGATAGCAAAAAAACTAAAACTAAGAAAAATAAAATTAAAAAAAACTTTAAAAGAATTCAATGTATGAAAGAGAATATGACAAGGATAGATATGGGATAATTGCACAAAGACAGTCCCTAAGAGATGCGATTATCCTGTGGTTATGATTATAGGGATTTTAGGTGAAGATTTTTTTAGACTAGGGATTTTGATCCTTTGGGAATTTCAACATTGGGGATTATGGTATTCAGGATTGTGTCTTTTGGGATTATGATCCTAATCCATCGCTGCCAAAATAGACCCCACAATGTAAATGGCTCAGACATCTCAGAACTTCGTTCTTGTTCCCCTTACAGAGATCTGGTGAGTGACACCACACACTCTTCCTCACACTCTCAGGGATTCAGGCTGATGGGCTCTGCTGTCTTCATCATGGCCATGAACTCACTCACGTGGCTGCTCCTAACTACAGGGGAGGCATGGAAATACGTTCTTGTTATGAGCTCGGGAAGAGGACAAATGACAATTTTGGTGAGAAGTCAAATGCCCCTGCCCCTGTATTACAGCTTTCCCTCCCCTGCCCAGCTCTCCCTTGCCCCGTTTCTGTGTGTGGGTGTGTGTAATAAGTGCCAGGAACCTTCACATAAACTGGTCTGCTGCTTTTTTCCTGAAGCAAAGGAAATAACCTGAGATTAGGGCCCAGAAGCAGCAGCTCATGAAGCATCTCCGCTTCAAAGTGAGCAAAATAAATTCTCCTGTGACCACATTCCCCACAGAGCCCTTATCAGGGTTCACCCAAATAATACGCAGGAGGGGTTCATGTCCAAGCTGGAAAATATTGGGATAGTATAAAATCTCCCCCATAAAGGGCAGCAAAATGCTAAATGTTTCCTTGGGGCCCTCCTCAATGATTCAGTGCTTGGACCTAGAAACATCATGCCTTAGACTCAGTACTTTCCTAAGCCTCGAAGCTGCCTTTCTTCTCGGAGAAATATTTCTCTTCAAAGGCTTTTTTCCATGATAAATAATAGATAGAAACAAGGTTGTGCTGAGATGTGGACACTGGGCAACTGGATAAGTCACTCCCATGCCAGCCTGTCAAAGCACCGGCCTCAAAATCAGGCTTCCGCAAAATGAGACATCAGCAGGACTCATGGACTTTCACAGTCTATGCCAATGTTAAATCACTGACATGCAGAGGTCTATTTTATGAATGCGCTGGACTAGACTAGGTGCCCCTTTGGCAAGGTACATATGTGACTTATCTTGCTAGCTTCCACAAGGCCTTTGTATATAATCATTCAATAAACATTTGTGGAGTGAATACTCATTTCCTGTTTGTCATTAATAAGTCCTCTGCATGTGTTCATGTGAGGGCTGTCAGTCTTGTGCACAACAGTTAGCTGGATGACACATTCAGTATACAACCTTACTAATAGGCGTGGTGTGAATGCTTTCTGACTGTGACAATCAGTCACAATATGTAAAGGACTGTGGTAGTTCATGCCTGTGGGTCCAATCAGTCATCATAAGTAGTACAAGACTGCATGTCCTAACATGGTACTTCACCCCCTGGCACAATTCCTGCCATGCCTTCCATGTTTTCACTTTCTCCACAGCTCATATCACTGTCTGACCACTTGTGTGTCTGTCTCCTCCAATAGTAGCTCAGTGAGGACAGAGAATTATGTCCATGTCATCTGGCACCCAAATCAGTGTTGGGCCCATTAGAAGTACTCAATAAATAAATGAAAGGAAGGAATAAATGAAATAAATATGATTATTTGGATTATTTTCTCCAAATATGAAGATTTGGGAGCTACAAAAGAAATTATTCCTGCAATACTTCACACATATTTGCATTCCTTGGAACATCTCAAAAGGAGATCTCACAGAGAAGCCACTTTTTGTACCATAAAGGAGGGTTTCTAGAAAACAAAGTATTGTCCTATCACCTTAAAGTCCTCAAATAAACTAAGAATAAACAGGATCTCCAGGATTGGGCACACTTTGGGTAGCTTTTCACCAAATAAGAACCACCCACCTGACCTGGTGCATTCCCTCATCACCTGGCTCCTGCTTCACCCCAGAGTCCTGCATCTGGTTCTCTGAGCCTGAAACCAGACAGGAGGATGGGAAATTCTTCCCCTGCAGAAGCAAATTAGCCTCAGTTTGAAATGACCAAATTTAGGACCTTAGACACAGCTGTGTACATTGGAAATCGCCACAATTCTATTTTTTTTTTAAAGTTAAAGTTCACTTTATCAGACTTCAGGTTATATGAGTCTATAGTGATCGGAACAGCATGGTATTGACACAAAAATAGATACACAGATCTATGGAACAGAATAGAAAACCCAGAGATAAAATCAGCCTCCTATCTCCATCTGAATTTTAATAAACCAAACAAAAGCATACACTGGAATGGGGAAAAGAATCCCTATTTAATAAATGGTGCTGGGAGAAGTGGTTAGCCATATGGAGAAGATTGAAACTGGACCCACACTTTTCACTACTTATAAAAATTGACTTACTAGGGATAAAAGATTTAAATCCAAGATGTGAAATGACTTACGAAGGATAAAGATTTAAATCCAAGATGCGAAATTCTAGAAGAAAGTGTGGGCAAAATTCTTGAGGACAATGACCTAGGGAAAGATTTTATCAAGAAGACTCCATTGGCAATTACAGCAACAATAAAATTAATAAATGGGACCTGTTCAATCTAAAAAGCTTCTACACAGCGAAGGACACAATAATTAAAGCAAACAAACAACCTTCAGAACTGGAGAAGATATTTGCATGTTAAGAATCTGACAAGGGGCTAATAACCAGAATCTACAGAGAACGCAAACTAATCAGCAAGAAAACTGCAAACAATCCCATTTATCACTAGGCAAGAGGTACGAACAGTATCTTCCCTGAAGAAGACAGATGAATTGCCAACAAACACATGAAAAAATGCTCATCATTTCTAATCAGCAGAGAAATTCAAATCAAAGCCACCTAACCCCAGTGAGAATAGTGCACATCACCAAGTCCCAAAGCTACAGATGCTGGCGTGGATGTGGAGAGAAGGGAACACTTATACACTGTCAGTGGGATTGCAAACTAATACAGCTTTTTTGGAAAGAAGTATGGAAAACCCTCAAAGAGCTATAAGTAGACCTTCCATTTGATCCTGCAACCCCATTACTCAGTATCTATCCAGAAGAAGAAAATAATGATTTTATACCATAAGGACATTTGCACTAGAATGTTTACTACAGCTCAATTCACAATCACCAAGATGTGGAAACAACCCAAGTGCCTATCAATTCACAAATGGATAAATAAATTATGGTATATGTATACCACGGAATACCATTCAACCATTAAAAACAAAGATGGGAGACTTTAATTTTTTTGTATTTACCTGGATGGAAGCAGTAGATGAACAACTACATGTCTGCAGGAGAGAAAAACATAACCACGTTCAAGTTGCAGGGGGTGATGAAGGCGGGGAGGAGGAGGGGGATTAGTGTACTATCACCACCTGGCAGGCACAAGGTACGGCACACCTCCTGGGTAAAAGGCTTAACTACAACTAGGACTTTATCTAACCAATGCAAACAGTGTAACCTAACATTGGTACCCTTATATCAATCTTAATTTAAAAAAAAAGTTAAAGTTCAACTTCCCAAGCATGCCTATCTACCTAATAAGATAAATTATTTTAGGCTGTTAAGGAATCACTGAATGTTACAATTAATTTCACAAGCTGTTGCTGATTATAGCTTTAAAACTCATGTTTTTCCCCAGGATCTTTGACACCTAGGGGTCTGAGGAGTCCCAGAAAAAATAAAAATACAAAAATAAAATAAAAATCAATAAAAGAAGAAAACTCATGTTTTATTTAATTTTTGGCATATGGAGAACAGTGTCTACTGGCAACGATGATCCCTATTTATTCATTCTTCTGTTGACTCTGGAACAGTAATTAAATTAAACTCCCAGCTTGAGGGTGTGTAACACAAAAGATGCTTTACACATAAAAATGTTTTTATACCTACGGGGCATTTTACACATTGAGAGTTTTTACAAAACAGTAAACATTAGCATCTAACAACTTATAGAAGATAAGTTGGCTAAGTTTTTTAATCCCCCAAAGAAGAGCAGTTCTAACATCTTCCACCATACTTCTCAAACTTTCCACCAAGACTTTATTCAAATATACTCTGGTCAAAGGTTTGCTTCAAGTTTTATTAGTAAATACTACCCCTGGCAACCCACCAGCCAGCCAGTGTGTACTATGTGCTAAGCCAGAGAGAGGCATGGAGAATTCCAAGACTAAGACATCACTTTGACCACAAGTTAGTAGATTCATTAGCAAAATAAAAATTATGGACTAGATAATAGTTAAGATTATTTCTAGTTAAAATGTTTTGTTTTGAAATAAATCATAAGACATCAAGTTAGGGATGTCTTAAGCAATTAAAAAAATGAAACTTCAAATAGTTCCATTAGCGGATAATTCTTATCACTAGGTTCTAATATTTGATGTTTTCAATCTTTAACTTACAGCTTCAGATATTATTTATTTTCCTAGGGACTTTTATCCTCTAAGTTTCATTTGCTTTGGGTTCTTTGCTTTTCTACCTTCTACTTGACTCTCAAAATAAGAGAGATAAAAATACAGCTTACACAAAACTATACAATAAATAATTTTCTTCCCAGCCCCAATGCTGGGGTTGTACAGTATCGGGTAGCATAATCAAATGCATAGAAAACCTCTCCACCCTCACTGAAAGAGAAACACAGCAAACTCAGTCCAACACACTGAGGAGCCTGGCATCCTGCCACATTGTCACCTACTCTTTGAGAACTCACTACAACTTGGTGCTGACCCTCAACTAAGAGATCAGGTTTTCTGAACCCACTGGTTTCCGTTACTGGGCTCTAAGGAGTCTCTTCACCAAGTCAGAATACCACATTTTTGTATATTACATATTACCAAAATTTTTTTGGCAATATGACTGTTAGTATTTATTTATAACTATTTATTCTTTTTTCTAGAATAAATAGCACTCTCCAGAGAGAAACGGCTATTCTAATAAGCTATCCCAATCTCCCTATCAGACACCCTTCAGCTGTTCTTGTTTTTTTCTTTTTAACTCTAAAACACTTAAAGGATTTCAAACACAACTGCTACCAAGAGTGGCTCACTGAGATGTGGGGAAAGAAGACCTTCTGCTTTAATAGTGCATTCAGAGATTCAAACATAGCCTCATTCTATCCTGAGAATCATTAACAAGAGATTCCACCTCTAGAAGTATTCCTGAAATTCTGAGTTCTCACCATGGAGGCTTTTCCCCAAGACAGTCTTATAAAGAGTTGTTCAGTTACAGCTCACTTAACAATGGATACTCTCATTTTAGACTTGAAAAGAGATTTATGGACTGCTCCAAAGTTGCCTCTAATTAGTTGCCACAGAACAAAATCAAAAATAATCTTTCTTCTTTCCACTTCAATAACTTTTTTCTCCAATATTAAGGTAATTAAATTAGTTGTAATTTCTACTTTCCACATGTTTATGTTCTTTGCTTTTAAGAGAAAGGGGGAAATTAAGTAAAGAAAATGCAAATTTTAAATGACTTCAAATTGCCTGGGGCTACTTCATGCTTAATGTAAATAAATAAACGTGGCATAAATTGATAAAGTTTTCATACACATGTAAAACTCACCCTTAGAAAGCATTTGCCTACCTTTAGTCCAGCCTTTTAGTGAGGATTGCACTTTATGGAAAACTCCATACACAAAGCACCTTCCCTCCTAGTACGTCAAGATCCGTATGAGGAGCAGAGCTTTCTAAACAGGAAACCAAAGCGTAGAAAGGCGGGGCCAGATCCTCAGTGCTACCGGTACCCAAAATTCCTCACATTCCCCAGACATAAGTTCAAGGCTCCCATCACCATCTGCCACATGCTTTCCAGGTGGAGATGGCTCTATTCAACATTTTTGTTTGTTTGCCTTTGTTTTTTTTTTAGATTTTGTCCAAAGTAGCAAGCAAGTAAAATTTTAACAAGACCAATGGTAGAAGCATGGAGTTTCTTAGCCTTCCACTTCATTCTCCACCTTCATCAAAGTCAGGGAGATAACTTGCTAGAAAAGTGCCAGCCACTGGCAGTCCAGAACCAGAATCTAAATGCAGCAAGTCCCCTGAAGCAGATGTTTATCATTTCACTTTGACAGATTACATGGTGAGAGAAAAAAAAAAAAACAAAAAACAAACCAAGACTCCAGTGAAAAATGAATTTGCTCAGAAACAGAAAAAATTAACACAGGGTTTAAAATCTACTTTCTAATAAAGACATTTGCATTCCTGCAATTGCTCTGCAATCTTTGACACAGTCTTTGCTGAGCTCCCCACCTGAACCATGATGTAATTACGAAGCACCTGAATGGTAAAGTGGGCTCTGATTCAAGCTTCCTGCAAGATGACACTTTTTCAGATGGCACCTGTGGCTGTGAGGTGCAGTCAGATGTTTCTGACTCTGGCAGAGTACTCGAGGATTTTACCTAAGCTGCTCCTCTTCTGTATAGGCACTAAATTCAGAAAGCCCCTGCTGTTTTGGAAGCACTTCCTTTTCTTAGACAGAAACTCACCTATGTGCCTGGGAAATAAGGGCTAATGTTCCTGAGCCAGGAGAGGCTACAGCAATTGGGAATGGTGACAGAGTGATGGGTTCAGCCCAAGAGAGTGAGACAAAATAAAACTTCTCCCAAGACTACAAAACCCAGTGATTTTAAGTTGGCAGTTTTTTAGAGATCTGTATATTATCTAGTGATGAACAAATTTAAGGCATCATTGTTTAGCATCTAAAACTGTAGGATTCTTTCTTGAAGGGTTTGATTCAACTAATTGTAAGATGAAAAAAAATATTTCCAAGACACATAGTTGAACAATAAATTGGATCCTGAGTTCAAAAATTAGTAGAAACTACATGAAACATTATCAAATTCCACAGGCAAGGCAGGCTTTTCTCTGGAGGACTAAGATCTTCAAAAGTTAATACCCTAATGTATCCTGAACTTCCCTACTGGGACCAGAAAAACATCACACACAGAACGTTGGCTTTTATTACCCCATGAAGCTATAGCAGACCCTCACCCTGCCTCTACAACTGCTTGTTCTTTTGTGCCGGTCATTCCATTTGAGAAAAAGTACAGTTAATTTTATTCTGTGTACCCTAACATGCTCCTGTCTAGCACAGCATGCAGGGTTTACAGCATCTATGCTGTAATTAATTAAATTTTGCATACCATGATTCTGTTTGGGAAGAAAACTATTGTATAAACATCTAGATTCAAATTCTAGTTTTGCCACTTTCTAACTGTGGGACTTGGAATAGATCACTCATATTCTCTCTCTCACTCACACCCCCCCCAAACACACACACACACACACACACACACATCCAAACACACATACACAAAGAGCTATTAAAAGAAAAGGGTATAGGAGCTAATTTATAAGGCTACCAGTGATTATACATAAGTGGCAAGAAATGTAAAAGATGAATCTAGAACAGTAGTTCAAGCTTTTTGATCTTAGAATTCCTTTATACTCCTAGCCATTATTTAAGACTTCTAAGATTTTTACCTTAAAAATTATAGAAAACACAAGAACACACACAGGACAATAGCCAATCTGCGGCCTCTAGCAAACTCCATTGCATACATGTGAGAGAATAAAAGTAAAAGTAGTAAATTTCGTCTTAATATTACCATGAAATTGTTTGACTTCGCAGATTCTCTAATAGGGTCTTAAGAAATGCTAGGCATCCTCAGACCACACTTTGAGAACCACTGGCCTCACATACAGGAAGTAAAGAAGCCATCAAAGACTATTAGGTGAGGGTCACATCAAAAAGATTCAGGAGCCAACACCAGGGGTTCCCACTGCCTGAGATTAGGCAATTTTAATTTTCAGTAAGAATAAACAAAATTTAAAATTAAAAATTTTTAAATTTATGAGTTATTTAAATTCTTAATGAGTCACCTCTGTCTCTTCCTCCCAACTACCCCCAACTGGTAATTTTGGACAGTAGGGAGCCAACTGTTTTGAAAACTGGTCAATAAAGTGAAAGAATCAAGCATGTTATCTTGCCTTTCCTATATAGCAGGACCTCAGGATAGTCGAATGGCTGATTAGCAGGGGGTTTTCTTTATAGAATTACTTTAAGTAATAAATGAAGAAACGATTGACATGGAATAACAATTTGAAACACCTAATGAATTGATAGATTTAGGCAGCAACAATTGCCATTGGCTGTCAACACATCTCTCTCTCACACACACACACACACACACACACGCCCACCCTCTGATGGGAACACTAACACCACTCATATACTACTCTTGACAAAAGATTGAAACCATTCGATCCAACCTCTAGATGTAACTACCAGTTCATGAGAAATACAGAGGCTATGTTAAACAGAGGATCGTTTAACATTTCACTCCATGAGATGCAGCAGCACAATCCAGATGAGGAGAATCTTTACAGGATAAATAGTCCAGTTTAGCAAAAAATAAGTCCCAAGGAAAAGATGGTGAACTGAGAATCTGTAGATTAAAAGGGACTCAAGAGGCATGTCAATCAATTGTAGTGGATAGACCCCATTTGAATAACGATACAAATTGAAAAGAAAAATGAAAAACAGATAAACTTTAACATTGATTAAAAAATTTTTAACACTGACTCGATATTTCATATTCTATTAGAGAATTTTTAAAAGCAGGATAATGGTCTTATAGCATTAAAAAGAGTCCTTATCTTTTAGAGATGTGTATAAAAATATTTACTAAGGGAATAATTATAAGTCAGGGATTTACTTGAAAATAATCATGAAGGATGGAAGGTTGGAGTCTAGATGAAGCAAGATTAGCCATAAATTGATAATTGTTGACTCTGCTAAATTGATAATTGTTGATGCTGACAGAGGCACACAGGTCTATATTATACTCTCTTCACCTGTATATGTTTGAAATTTTCCAACAAAAAAAAAAGTTTAAAAATAAACATTAAAAGCAGCCATGAAATGCCTGCTTGTCTTCTCTAGGTACATGGTGAGATGCCAAGAGGCAGGACCTGTGTGCTCCGGCTGCCAGGCACTAAGCACCGTGAGGGAACAGAGCATTTGTGGAGCTCTTACTGAACTCGGCTGCAAAGCTAACCTGTGACAAGGCAGGCTCAGCAAAGTTCTCAGTCAGCTATCTCTGCACCTCAGACAGTTTTCAACAAAGCAGACAACAAAATTATATTTATGGTATAATCACAACCAAGAATGATAAACAAAAACTCTATATAGAAAAAGGTATTAAAAAAACCTTCACAGAATAAGAAAATATGTGAAAACAAATAAGTTTTTTTTTTT
>CAUYQV010069839.1:0-23326 GCA_963574575.1 Galagoides demidoff
ATCATAGCCTTAGAATATAGGAAGGGGTGGGAGGGAGAGGTGAGGGGACTGGATGGGGGGGAGGGAGGGTGATTGGGGGGGTCACCTCTATGGTTTATCTTACAAGGGTACAAGTGAATCTTTCTAAAAGCAGAGTATGAATGTCTTAACTCAATGACTAAGAGAATGACATGAAGGTTATGTTAACCAGTTTGATGAGAGTATTTCAAAATATGAAAACAGCACACTGTACCCCATGATTGCATTAATGTACACAGTTATGTTATAAGAAATAAAAAAGAAAAAGAAAAAGAAAAAAAAATAAAGGCTGAACAGGAAAAAAAAACTTGCACAGGTAAATTAGAATTAGAAAGGGTGCTGTTAACTGTGTTTCTTGGAAGCAAAATAATGCACCATGACACAGTCTGTCTCAAACTTTCATGGTGACCCGTTCTTCATTTAGCTTCCATTTATAAGTGAAGACTTGGGGGGTCTAATTTTCCATTCCTGAGATATATCACTTAAGATATTGATCTCCAGGTCTATCCAAGTTGCTGCAAAAGACATTATCTCATGCCTTTGTATGGTTACGTAGTACTCCACACATCTCACATTTTCTTTATTCTCTTCTGTGTTGATGGGCTCTTAGGTTGATTCCATATTTTTGCCATTGTGAATTACAGTGTGATGCACATTCACGTGCAGGTGTCTGTTTTCTAAAATGACTTCTCGCCCTGAGGGTATGTACCCAGTAGTGGGATTGCTGGATGGAATGGCAGGTCTGCTTTCCCTCCCTTGAGGCATCTCGTACAGCTTCCCATAGCAGGTGTACAAGTTCACACCCCTGCCCACAGCATGTAAATGTTCCCCTTTCAGGGCAACAGTGCTAACAGCTATTGTTTTTCAACTTTTTAATAATGGCGATTCTGGCAGGGGTAAGGTAGGATTTTGTCGTTTGAATTCACCGTTCTCTGACCTTTAGTAACACTGAACATTTTCTCATATGGTTGTTGGCCATGCGTCTGTCTTCTTTTCAGAAGAATCTGTTCCTGCCTTTTGATGAGGTTGTTGGCGTTCTTGCTGATTTGTTTGAGTTCTTTGTGGATTCTGGCTATCAGCACTTTGTCAGATGTGTACTTTCGGAATATTTTCTCCCATTCTGTAGGTTGTCTTTTTTTTTTATTTGTTTTCTGATATGGAGTCTCACTTTGTCACACTCGGTAGAGTGCATGGCATCATAGCAACCTCACAGCACCTCACAGCAACCTCGAACTCTTGGGTTCAAGTGATTTTCTTGCCTCAGCCTCCCAATTAGCTGGGACTACAGATGCCTATTTTTAAAGGAAGGGTCTCACTCTGGCTCAGGCTGGTCTGGGACCTGTGAGTTCAGGGAACGCACCTGTCTCAGCCTCCCAGAGTGCTGGGATTAGAGGGGAGAGCTGCTGCACCAGCTGTAAGTTGTTTATTTATATTGTTGATTATTGTCTTTGTTGCGCAGAAATATTTTAGTCTAATGAAG
This sequence comes from Galagoides demidoff, assembly GCA_963574575.1. Lineage (NCBI taxonomy): Eukaryota > Metazoa > Chordata > Mammalia > Primates > Galagidae > Galagoides > Galagoides demidoff. The sequence continues at coordinate 1,499 of CAUYQV010069839.1, forward strand.
CACCATTTCCTATTTATTTATTTGTTACTGTATTTGCTTTGGGGGTCTTATGCATAAATTCTTTACCTAGGCAAGTGTCCAGAAAAGTTTTTCCTAGGTTTCCTTCTAGAATTTTTATGGTTTCAGGCCTTTAAATATTTAATCTATTTTGAGTTCATTTTTGCATATGATGAGAGATAGGGATCCAGTTTCCTTTTTCTTATGGTTATATAAGTTTTCCAGCACCGTTTGTTGAATAACCCGTCCCGTCCCTAGTGTATGTTTTTGTCTGCTTTGTGAAAAATAATTGGTTATAAGTATATGGTTTTATGTTGGGTTCCCTATTCCCTTTATGTTAGTATGAAGCTGTTTTGGTTATATAGCTTTGTAGTATAATTTGAAGGTAGGTAATGTGATGCCTCCAGTTGGCTCTTGTTGCTTATGATTACTTTGGTATTTGGAGTATATTTTGCTTCCACATGAAATTTAGGATAATTTTTTTCTAGATCCGTGAGAAATGATCTTGGAATTTTTGTGGGAATGATGTTGAATCTATGACTCACTTCGGGATGCATGAACATTTTAACAGTGTTGATTCTTCCAATACATTAGCATGGGGTGTTTTTTCCCGTTCATCTGTGTCATCCATGATTTCTTCCCTCAGCATTTTTTAATTCTTACAGAGACCTTTCACTTCATTGGTGAAGTATTTTATTTTCTTAACAACTACTGTAAATTGAGTCCTTGGTTTAACTCTTAGCTCGAATGTGAATAGTAGTAATATATAGAAATGCTATTGATTTGTGTCCCTTAATTTTTCTTACAAACTTTCTATTTTTATTTCTTTTTTAAAATTAATCATTTTAATTGCAACTATACACGTTTTTGGGGTACAATCTGAATTTACTTCTCAAGTCTAGGAGTCCTTTGCTGGCGTTTTTAGGGTTTTCAACCTCGGATCGTATCATTGGCAGTCCAGGGTAGTTCGACTTCCTCCTGCCTGATTTAGATGCCATGCATTTCTTTCTCCTGACTGTTCGCTCTGGTACTGTGAATTTCTGGTACTGTGCTCAGGAGAAGTTGTGACAGTGGGCATTCTGGACTTATTCCAATTCTTAGGGGGAATGCTTTTTATCTTTCCCCCATCAAGTATAATGTTGGCTGTTTTTCACATATGGCTTTTATAACGTTGAGGTATGTGCCTTTTATGCCTACTTTTTTAGGCTTGTTATCAGAAAGTTTTGCTAGATTTTATCAACATATTTTTCTATATCAATTGAAATGTTGCTAACTAAGGTCTTTGTTTTTATTTCTGTTGATGTGGTGAATCACACTTTTTATTTTGCATATACTCAACCATTCTTGCATCCCTGGATGAATCCCACTTGATCATGGGGAAGTATGTTTTTTGATATGATGGTGAATTTGGTTTGTTAGCATTTTGATGAGGATTTTTGCATCTATGTTCCTAAGAGCGATTGGTCTATAGTTCTCCGTTTGTGTTGTGCTCTTTCCTGACTGTGGTGTCAGGGTGATGTTGGCTTCAGAGCATGAGTTAGGGAGGACTGTGTCCTACTGGCTTTCATGGAATAGTTTCAGGAGAATAGATGCCAATTCTTCTTCTTTTTTTTTTTTTAATAGGAAAACCCCTCTTTATTTTTTTGATACAAACTCATGTTCTATACATTAGGACATACCAATGTTTCATAATAAGGATAGATTGATGCTTTATAATATTGGGACATGTGTAGCCATAATTTACACAAAATTAATTGCCATGTCTTATCTGACACTTTTAAAAATACATTTATAATGAATTAAATAAGTTTAATTGCAGAAAATCTATGCATGTTGTAAATAATCTGTGTAGATAAAAAAACTTTGTAAAAGGTTTTAACTTGTGATGCTATTTACGTCAATGTTTTAAGCCTTTGATATTTGACAAAACTTCCAAATTCAAAACTCTAAATTTATAGCACAGTGGTTGCAGTGCCAGCCACAGGCACTAGGACTGATGAGTTTAAACTCAGCCCAGGCCATCAACAAAAATCCACCAAAAGACACAACTTTAAATTTGATGCCAATTCTTCTTGTAGGTCTGGTAGAATTTGCCTGTGGAACTTCCTGGAATGGTACTTTTGTTTACTAAGATAATTTTCATCACTGTTTGAATCATTCTTCTCATTACTGGTCTGCTCTCCACTTCTATTTCTTCCTGATTCAAGATGGGGAGGTCCAGTGTGTCCAGGGATTTATTGATTTCCTCCAACTTTTATAGTTTACGTGTGTAGAGATTTTCACAGGTGATACTTTGTATCTGTGTATGAGTTGTAAGGACCCCTTTTTCATTTCTGATTGAGCTTATGTAGGTCCCTTTCCTTCCATCTCGGCTTAGTCTGACGAGAGGGCTGTCTATTTTCATTTATCCTTTCAAAAAACCAACTTTTCATTTCCCTGGTCCTCTGTGTGGATTTTATGGTTACCACTTTGCTTACTTCTTCTCTGAGCTTTGTTATTTTTCTTCTTCTACCTTTGGGTTTGGTTTGTTCTTTCCTTTCTAGGTCCCTGAGGTTTGGCACTCAGTTGTCAATTTGTGACCTTTCTGACTTTTTGATATAAGAATATAAGGCTTCGAACTTCCCTCCTAACATTTCTTTTCTGTATCCCGTATGTTTTGGATGTTTGTCTCACGATGGTTATTCAGTTTGAAAAATCTCTTAGTTTGTATATCAGTAAAAATACATGAGCATTACTTTTGCACAATCCCATATTTCTCACAGTGACTGGTCATTCTTCTTTGCTCTTTTTTTTCTGCGTATTTTACTGACTGAGAACTTCAACATCTTTGTCTTCAAGATCTTACATACTTTCTTCAGCTTGGTCTACCCTGCTGTGAGAGCTTTCTATTGTATTTTGGCTATTTCATTTCTTTAAGTTCTGTTCTCTCTTTTCTAAGGTCGCTTATTTCATTACTGAATTTTTCATTCACATCCTGAATTTTCTGGGGGGAGGGGTGAAGTTTCTTTGAGATGCTCTTCTACCATCACCTCCATTCTATTTTTCTTACTTGCCGTTTGTATTCCGAGTTCCTTGTCTCTCACTTCAACAATTTCCTTTTGTCTCAAGTTCATTTGTGGAAAGCTATTGTGATCCATTGTGGGTGCTGAGACAGCATGTTTCTTCATATTGCCAGAGTTTTATGTTCATTATTTCCCACTTCGGACCGCTTGTCTCAGCTTCAAACAGGTAGCAGATACGATGTGCCTGTTCCCCTCTGCTAGGACTTCTATCATTCCATGAAAGTAAGGATGGTTCTCTGGATGGCACGGTTCAGCTCTCTGGAATTTCAAGGAGGCAATAGAGGGGTGAGTTCACTCAGAGCCTTGGACACTGCTAATCTGTCGCATCTCTTTTGTTCCCAGGTGCTTGTCACTGAGTCACTATGACCAGGCCAGCTCCTAAGGCCAGGTGTGCATGTGAAGAGTGGCTGGTGGGCTGGCAGAATGAGGTGTGTGTACAGGATGGAGGAAGTTGTCTGGACACAGTGTGCATGCATGCAGGCCAAGGTGCCAGGGTGCCAGGCACAAGGATTAGGTGAGGTGTGCACATGGGGTTCAGAGTGGTGTGGGCACCCAGTGTGAAGTGAGTTAGTGAGTCATAACTCACATGTAGGGCTGAGTGGGACTCCAGAATTCTGGGACAGAATGAAATGGATTCACAGGGCAGAGTCCCTATGTGGGATACAGCAAGTTCAGGGGGTGTGACTTTTGTGCACATGACCTGGGGTGGCCATGGGATGGGGCACATGCACTGACAAGGGCAGGGTACCTGCAGGGATGGTGCCAGGGTGCCTGTGTAGGATGATGTGGGTCCAGGGCATGTAGTCCTCCCATAGGCAAAGCCTACAGCTTGGCTGGGTACAGCAGCTCACACCGGTAATCATAGCATTCTGGGAGGCTTTGTGGTTGGGTTGCATAAGCTCAGGAGTTCAAGACCAGTCTGAACAAGAGTGAGACCCCTGTCTCTACTAAAAATAGAAAAACTAGCCAGATGTTGTGGTGGGTGCCTGTAGTCTCAGCTACTTGGGAGGCTGAGGCAAGAGGATCACTTGAAGTGAACCCAGGAGTTTGAGGTTGCTGTAACTATGATGCTACAGCACTCTACCCAGGGCCACAAAGTGGAAGTATGTCTCAAAAAACAAACTAAAAAACAATCCAACCTTCCCCCCACACACACTGCCAAAAAGGCAATAGCTACAAAAGCTTTCATCCTACTTAGGGCCTCTCAGATAGTGGCAGTGGTGAAAATCCAGCCACCCACACAGGGAGCACTGAGTTCTGAGGGCTGCAGGCATTTGATCCTCTCAGCCTCTGCATAAAATATTCATATATCTGGTCAGTACACTGTAGTTCAAAACACTAAAAACATTGAGAATTAATATGTTTTATTTCTTTGTGAAAAACTTATCAAAAGTCGCATAAAAGAGCAACTGCCTTCTTGGATAACTTACGGTATGGGATAAGCATTTTTTTCTACAGCATGACACATTATCGTACTGTGTTCTAAGTTTGTATCAGCTTCCAACATTTGATATTTTTCATTTTCAATGACAGGAACTATCTCCTAAAGTTCTTTTAATGTGAGTTGTTTATCAGTGTCACTTCTGAGGGATATCTCTATCTTCTCTTACTATCATAGTCTTTATTCTTGCTGATCAATTCATCTTCACTCATTTCCTCTTGCAGCATATGTAAACTCCCTAGAATGGTAGCAATTTTAACCATCCCAGAGTCAAATACTTTTTCTATGACTTTATATCCTATTTGAATTTCACTCCGAGGACTATCCATTTTTATTTCTTAGCTGCACTGTCACCTTTGTTGGCCAGTTTCCTGTTTATCCAGTTATGTAAATATTCATGAGGGTTTAGCCCCAGGAGGCCAGGAGGCTGTTCAACTCCCTGCTTTGCTGTTTGTATGTAAACTGAATAAATGTGCTGTGACCCATCATTGGCTGGTTTCAAAAGGAGTGATATGATTGGTCACTGAATATGTGTACATCTAATATTTACATAATGTTTTTTGTGGTCAAAAGATCTAGAAGTTATTCAATATTCACAACTCATATACTTGGGTAATTGAAATTTGCCCCATGTTGTTAGGGACTTTTATTATTTAATCCCCCCGTGGTCCCTGAAGTGTGTGCGTTTCAGTAGCTTGCACAGCAAGGCTGCCTGTGTTCTTATTGACTCTGCTGGTGGGTAGTATTTCCTGTGAAACAGAGTAGTGGCATATGGGGTTTGGGGACATTCTGAACATTCTGCTCTATTAAGAGTATTAACATTGACATTGCATATAATTTCCAACAGATGGTGATAAGAAAATGCAGATTTACTAAAAGTTCCTTTTAGATTATCTAACACAATACATTTCTCTGTTGTATGTACCTGTCTTGAGTCACTTTCACTGCCCTCTACCTTCCTAGGTTGATACGCCACGGAACCATTGTAGCCCAATTTGTTACAACAGTTGAAGCCAAGACTTGAAGCTGCTTAGTCAAGATTGTTATTTTTCCATGCATTGATTTCTTCATCTACACAATGAAGGAAATAATACTTGCCCATCTTATCTCATGAGATTGCTGGAAAGGTCAAACACTGTGTATGAAAGCATTTGGTATCGTATATTAAATGAAGGGCTGACTTTGGAGTGAGAAGACCTAGATTCGAGACTCAATCTGCAGCTTATTCACAGCGCAACTTGGAGAATCCATTCAGTATCAATGAGTTCCAATTTCTTGTTATAAAATAATAGATATGTGACAAATTTCTAATTCACATAATTGTGTTAAAATATGTGTTTGATGTAAAAGTGCATTATAAATAGCAAAGCACCATGCAAAGGCTAATTGCTTTAAAGGTGTGATCATTATCATCGATATCTACCATGCACTTACTATATGTTCCTTTCTATGCTTTCTAATGGGACAGGAATACTAAAACAAGATAAAGACACATTGCCACCACTGTGTAAATTGTGATCCCCAGACAAGAAGCATTGGCAACACATGGGGGCTTGTAAGAAATGCAGATAGTCGAGTCCCCCACATCTAGAAGTCTACCAAATCTGAAACTCAGAGTTAAGCCCAGCAATCTGCATTTTATCTAGTATTTCGGATGATTCCTATTCATGCTAACATTTAGAAACAAGCACTTTAGGCCAACTTTGGTCTCCAGATTACTATCCACTCAAGTGCTTTAAACAATATTAATAACTAACTTACACCCCAGATTTTAAAATAATTTGTCAGGTCAAACCTAGACAGAGGCCACATTTAAATATATAAAATGATGAGACAATAAAGCACTAGTCTTCAGTATTTTTTAATGCATGATGCTAAATATATCAGGACTATAGAAATGATGGGAATTGTTTCAGAAAAGCTGAGATTCAGCATCTCTGAGAAGAAGATGTGTTGCTCTATATGAGCAAAAGTATCATTAAAACGATAGTGACACAAACTGTGGTATATGTACACCATGGAATACTACGCAGCCATTAAGAAGGATGGAGACTTTACGTCCTTCATGTTCACTGCTGTGGTTTTAGTCCTGAACTCTATTCTCTGATATTAGATTTCTGACTCATGTCCTTAACCTAATTACGAGCTTAGTAGAGCCCAGGGCTGCGTTTCACTGTTCCTTACCCTCTCTCATGTTGGTTGGCCACAGATAGGAAACATAGTAAGTACTTAGTAAATCCTTTTAGAATTATAGTGAGAAGATTTGGATTAGTTTACTCTTTAAACTGAAGTTTGAAACATCACATAGAGATCTGTTTATCCTTCATGTGCTACAATTTGTGATTCAGGCTGAGTGCAGTGGCTCACACCTATAATCCCAGCATTTTGGGAGACTGATGTGGGAAGATCATGTGAGCCCAGGAATTAGAAGCTGTGGTGAGCAATGACTGTACAACTGCACTCCAGCTTGACTGACAGACCTGTCTCCAGGTCTGCTATGCTGGCTCACGCCTGTAATCCTAGCACTCTGGGAGGCTGAGAGGATCCTGTGGACTCAGGAGTTCTAGTCTGAGCAAGAGTGAGACATCATCTCTACTGCAAATAGTAAAATTAGCCTGGGGTTCTGGTGCACACCTATAGTACCATGTGCTTAGGAGGCTAAGACAGGAGGATCGCTTGAGTCCAGGAGTTTGAGGTTGCTGTGAGCTAGGCCAAGGCCATGACACACTAGCCTGGGTGATGGAGAAAAACTATCTTAGGAAAAAAAAAAAAGACCCTGTCTCTAAGTAAATAAATATATGCACAATAGGACCTCCATAGTTAACCACATCCTTCAATTGCCCTTATTTTTATAGACTGGACCTGTACCACATGTTCAATGAAAGTTCCTTATGTTGACCACCACTATATGTTGACTAGTCTATTTTAGTCCCCTGAGTGGTCAATTTACAGAGGTTCTACTATAGTAAAACAAACAAATAAAAAATGGCTCAGTGCCTGTAGCACAGTGGTTATGGCGTCAGCCACATACACCAAGGCTCTAGGGTTTGAACCCAGCCTGGGCCAGCTGAACAACAATGACAACTGCAACAAAAAATAACTGGGGGCTCGGTGCCTGGGCTCAAGTGGCTAAGGCTCCAGCCACATACACCTAAGGTGGTGGGTTCGAATCCAGCAAAGGCCCACCAAACAACAGTGATGGCTGGAACCAAAAAAAATAGCCAGGCATTGTGGCAGGCACCTGTGGTCCCAGCTACTTGGGAGGCAGAGGCAGGAGACTTGCTTGAGCCCAGGAGTTGGAGGTTGCTGTGAGTTGTGATGCCACAGTACTCTACCCAGGGAGAAAGCTTGAGGCTCTGTCTCAAAAAATAACTAACTAACTAAATAAATAAATAACTGGGTGTTGTGGCAGATGCCTGTAATCCCAGCTCCTTGGGAGGCTGAGGCAAGAGAATCACTTGAGCCCAAGAATTTGAAGTTGCTGTGAGCTGTGATGCCATGGCACTCTACCAAGGGCAACATACTGAGAACTGTCTCAAAACAATACATAAATAAAACAAAAATATATATAATTCAGAGAAGGCTAACTGTAAGTGGGAAGAGGGAGGTTATATGCAAAGGGCCCAGGCTATTCATTCTTCAAATGGTAATGGGTGAGGTGGTCCTTTCTGAAAGGTTTGCCCAGGCCCAGATCAATGTTTTTCAACATCTCTTATCTCCCGGCACACTTGAACCTGTAGTTAAACTTCTGTGGCATGCTTAAATTAGGTTGATAAAAAAAGAGTTAAAAAAAAAGAATTTTTATACATTCTGTGCTTTGAACTTCTTTCAAAAATAATTTAATTAATGACCTTTAAAAATTTTGTGGCATACCTAAGATCCTCTCACAGCATACTCATTGAAAATTATTGCCCTAGATTGAAATGTGGCACAGTATCAGGGTGACCATGCAGTCTTCCAACAACTGTGTCCCGCTGTTACTGGTGACTGTCTACCCAGAAGAGCATGTGGAAGCTAAAGAATTCCATATTCAGTGGATTTAATAGGTTCACTATATCCATAACTTAAAATCAGCGTAAGTTCAAAAGGGGATTCTGAAATAATTACTAAGATATCCTTTTTTTCCCAAATCAATAAAAAGTCATTAAGTATCCTATCTTACAATGATAATTAGGGGTAAAAGTATGGTATTTCCTCCCCCTTTTGACTTTTTTCCCATCTGATAAACTTTGATATATATATATGGACTGTATTTCCGTTTATATTTGCTCCCTCTGTATTTTTAATGCAGCTGAGTTTAACATGACTCACTGAACATCTTCATTTCATAAGGGCTGTAATCAGTCTAGATCAACTGCATATATAGCTTCTGTCATTGAGATCAGCCCAGTTCTGGAAAAATTGTTTTAATTACTCCCAAAAGAACACTGATACCTGGTAGGCAGTTCTTGCACAGACCTCCTTATCTGAGTAAATAACCTCTTAGATTCTAAGAAGGACTTAGGTGGACATAGCAATTCAACTAAAAGCAACTGAAGGGTATGAAGTAATCTACCATGGGAAGCATCCTCAGTGGCTGCTTGGGACCATCTGTCAGCCGTTAGGGACAACAACACAGCACACAGTAGGTGCCCAGTGAATTGTCACAGGCTAACAGGTGTTGTCCACTGATAGGTTTGTTTCTCCGAAGTTCTTTCCACAGCCCTGGGGTGGGAGGAAAGCACTGATACCATACTCTGGATCCTAGTCCCACTTCGGTTATTTTTCTACCACTATGCCCCTCAGATCCCTTGTCTAAAAGCCATGAATCTCTGCTTATTTCATGAGATTATTAAGAGGGACAAATTAAAACATATGTGAACATGTTTTACAAATTACTAGGTATGAATAGGGCTTACAAACAGAGTGAGGCATCAATTCAGCCCGTGGAGTGGCCAGGAAACATTGTCCCTGATCCACATACAATCTTCAGGGGAGTCTAGGATCCCCTAGAATACAGCACCCCATCAGAACCCTCTGCGGGTGGATGCCTCAGGCACTCATCTCTTGAAGGGGCCCAAACGCCCACAATCTCCATACGACAACAGCTGGAGGACACTTAAGCCAAAGACAAGTTCTATTTCAAAACTCGGGACCTCCTTACAGCTTATCTAGACATCAGGGCTGGGCCCAGGGATTCCCCTGTCCCAGAAGGGTGGAACTCCACATTTCCATTTTGTTTTCAACTTAGAGGAAATGGTGATGATCAGCATGGCTTATTTCCAGTGCCATCTTAATGTCCCCATTTCCTTTCAAATCTCAGCATTTACACATACACACACACACCCCTAAATAAAACAGATACATTTTTCTTAGCTCCTGTACCAGTCAGGATGAGCCACATTTGTCTGTAGGACCAAACAATCCCTGAATCCCAGTCCAGTAGACACCAGCCTACTACTCGCTTCTCCTTCACGGTGCCCGGCCAGCATGGGTCTAGTAGGAGTGCTCTGCTCCTCCTAGTCACACAGACCCCTGGTGACTTAAGTACCATCTCAATCAATACTTTTGCCACAACAAAGGCAGGGCAAAGAGAACGCGGCAAGTCATGCCCCAGAAGGGGCATATGTCACTTGCATTGGCTAAAGCAAGTCATGTGGCCATTCTTAACTTTTTTTTTTTGAGACAGGGTCTTGTTCTATCATCCAGGCTGGAGTGCAGTGGCCTCATCACAGCTCACTGCAGCCTACTCTGTTCCTAATTTAAATGAAGCAGGGAAGTATAACCCTAATCTGTGTTTGAAAGGAATAGAAATATTTGTTTTTATTTTTATTATTATTGTTTTAAGAGACAGGATCTCAGTGTATCCCTCCAGGCTGGTCTCAAACTCCTAGCCTCAAGCAATCCTTCTAGGTAGCTGAGGGTATAGGTCCATGTGAGTGGACCCCAGTTTGGTTCAGTAACAGAAGGAAACTGGAGCATCTGGAGAAAACTCATGGAAACACGGGAGAAAGTGCAAACTACACATAGATACTGGCCTGGTCCTGAAGTGATTTTTTTTTATTATCAAAGTTATAACAAAAGGATGCTGAATGAAAGGACATTATTCAAGGATATGCTATACTGTAAGTAAAAAATACACACCAGATTTTTGAAGACTTAGTATAAAAAAAGAATATAAAATATCAATCATTTTTTTAGATTGATTACATGTTGAAACAGTATTTTGGATATATTGGGTCAAATATGTTACTAACATTAATTTCACTTATCTCTTTCCTTTTGTAATGTGGCTACTATAAAATTTAACATTGCTCAGGCTGGGTATGGTGGCTCATGCCTGTAATCCTAGCACTCTTGCTTAAGTTCAGAAGTTCGAGACCAGCCTGAGAAAGAGTAAGACCCTGTCTTTACCAAAAATAGAAAAACTAGCCTGGCATTGTGGTAGGACCATGGCCCCTGGAGTCACAGCTACTTGGGAGGCTGAGGCAAGAGGATCTCTTGAGCTCAAGAGTTTGAGGTTGCTGTGAGCTGTGATGCCAAGGCACTCTACTCAAGGTGACAGAGTGAGATTCTGTCTCAAAAAAAAAATTTTTTTTTTAGGGTGGTGCCTGTGGCTCAAGGAGTAGGGTGTCAGCCCCATATATCAGAGGTGGGGGGTTCAAACCTGGCCCTGGCCAAAAACTACAAAAAAAAAAATTTTTTTTTTTTACATTGCCCACATGGCTAGCTTTGTATTTATATTAGACATCACTGTTCTAGTACATAATATTTTAAATGCAAATGCTTGTTCATAGCACAACTGATTTAGAACTTATTTGGAATTTTCACTATGCCTCCCTTTCTTAGGGTAAGATGTGGGACTGATCACCTTTGAGGAAAGAACCAGATATCCTCAAAACTGTCCCTCTTATTTGTCATAGCTGCAGTGAACTCCATTTAGATATGGACTCTGCTACAACTATTTAGCTAAGACCCTTCTTAAACCACTCTGCATCCTCCTGAGCCTCCCAAGCTCTGTGCCAGACAGCATTAGTGACAGTGAAGGACTCTCTGCAACAGGCTGCCTTTCTGGGGACTTGCAGAGCCAGCAAAGCTCAAGTCACTTAGAGCTAGTCTCTAACAGCTAGAGATTATTTTCAGATCATCACTCACTACATTTGCTTAGTCAATAATAAGCTCACTAAGAAGAAACCACAGTATTGTTTTACCAGCCCCTAGGAGTTCTCTTGGATTCTTACCTACATACATGTTGTATGTGCTCCTATTTTAAAAAGTACCCCAGGCTGGGCTCAGTGGCTCACACCTGTAATTTTAACACTCTGAGGGGCTGGAGCCGGTGGATGACCTGCGCTCAGGAGTTTGAGACCAGCTTGAGCAAATTCAGACTCCAATAGAAAAACTAGCTGGGGATTGTGGTGGGTACTGTAGTCCCAGCTACTTGGGAGGCTGAGGCAAGAAGATTGCTCGAGTCCATGAATTTGAGGTTGCCATGAGCTGTGATGCCACTACACTCTACCCAGGGTGACTGAGTGAGACGCTGTCTCAAAAAAAAGCATCCCAGATCCAAGCTTTGTGATAGTCCACATCCTCAGTTGAATCATTAGAATACAATTCTAGGAGAAAGACTATGCCTCCTTTCCCCTTTAGAACTTATTTGGAATTTTCACTATGCCTCTCTTTCTTAGGGTAAGATGTGGGATCCACTCCAAGGGTCAGATGGCTTTTCCTGTTGACCTTAGGTGAGTTTATAGATGAGTGAGCACTCAGAGCAGGAATTCTAGCTATTTTCTTTGGCTACATCCCTGAAATCCTACACTGTCATGGTAATGTCCTTTATCTCTTAACTCCATGATCTAACTCTGACTCAGCAATCTTTTATTGTTTGTTAAATTTGAAAGTAGGAATAAATTATATGGTCATGTTGGGTTTCAAGGCAGTTGCCTGTTTCCTAAAATGTTGGGGTTTCAGGCAGCTGTCTACATCCTTGGTTTGGGGGGTGCTTCTGGTTGAAGAATGACCTGATACCCCAAAGTAAGGCAAGTGTGAAAGTCCATTGAGGAAGAGAAAGATAGGTTTACAGCAGGGGTCCTCAAACTTTTTAAACAGGGGGCCAGTTAACTGCCCCTCAGACAGGAGGGCCAGACTGCGGGTCCCAGGAAGAGTCAGCTGCTAAGCAGGACAGGCAGCAGTGGCAAAAATACCTGGAGGGCTGGATAAATGTCCTCGGCTGGCCGCGTGTGGCCCGTGGGCTGTAGTTTGAGGATGCCTGGTTTACGGAGTAAGAAGGTTTATAGAGCAAGATATGTTTGCCTTTGACAGTGAATGGGCCTTCATTGTTATGATCAAGGGCAAAGAGGTGTGGTTATGGTCAGTGTGTCTGTTTATACTGTCTGGATCAGGCTGACCTCATGGTTCAGAGGTCACCTTGGAACCACTGAGTCTTATTGTGCAAGCAGACCTCCCATGAACCTCTCTGAGAGCTCATTATTGGGGGAGGTGGACCACATTGTAGATTTAAGCTAACGACATGATAATCAGCCTTAAAGCTGTTCTAGGTCACCCTCCAGACTCTATTCTATGCTGGTCTGATGGTAGTGGGTCATCAGAGCTTATTATCATTAGTGTCACTAAATTTGTTCAATCTCCCACTGCTAAATATGGCTTTACAAAAGAACAAAAAGACTCTTTGTATCTAGGAGGCTTGACATGTGGGCTAGAGGGTCCTCTCCATTTTTTGCAGTTGGCATGCTAAGTTCTGACTGGTAGGTTAGTAAAACGTCTCCCCTTCCCGGGTGTGAGCAATTACTCCGGACAGGATAAAGGTAAGATGGAGGCATGGAGGCCTGCCCTTGTTCTCCTTCCTCAGGAGAGCCAGATTTCTAGCTATATTCCTAAGAGTTATGTTCTAAAAAGTACCCCAGACCCAACCTGGCCAAATCTCACTTGAAGATTTTCAGCTGGGTAGACCCTTGACAATAGGCCTGAAAAACTGTTGCTGAGGTCCAAACCTACTTCTGAGCTCAATTAGCACCTTTTTGTGTGGCTGAAAGGTTATACTCCCTATAGCATTTATTAATATGTTGAGGACAAAGACTTCCTGACAAGAATCTACCTCCTTGAAGATCTGTCCTTTTGTATAGCAGAGCCGGACACATCCTGTGCAGTAGGGGCTCAGTCAATATCTTGACTCAATATGATGCATTTTTTTGCGTCCCAGTTATCTTCCACATTGCTTGCTGATTGACGTAAATGCCTTGTCAATCCGGGTTATTTCAATAAAAACGAAGCCTGGCATCAGTAAGGCACACAAGCTTTACCCTTCTACACCACTTTCCGTGAACTTCCAGTTACCTTCCTTCAAAACACTTCTTAAGAAGTCCACACAAACACCACCCTGTCCATCAAAATGTGCTCAGGTGAGCCAAGTAGACAAGTGCCTCTGCAGTAGCTGGGTCTGTGTGATAGTGCCCACTACATGGCATTGGTATTTATCTGTTTATATTTCTCATCTGCTGGGCTCTGCGCTCCTAGAAGTCAGCTTCTAATCTCTTCACCAAAACCAACTGGTTATTCACGTAAGGGTAATATAATGAAAAAGTCCGTTTGTGCTCACGGTTTGGGCCCAAGATGATTTGCACTGTATTTGATAGGGGGTACGTTAAACATCTTTTTCACATATAAAATATTTCTGAATCTTCAAGTAAGTCCCTAACAACCCTGTGTATGAGTAAGATTGTTATCTTCAATTTACTAAGGCAATTCTCAGGAAGTAAAGCCCTTTCTTCCGAGGTTACACTGGGAAGAAGCTGACCAAAAAACTAAACTCCGCCTGTGAAAGGAGGTAGGAGCGCCAGAGGCCTTTTGAACTCCTTGGGCCACCGTCGCCTGGTCTTCCGGGTTTCCTCATTCTGCGCCTGCGCGCTGCTAGACCGCAGTTGTGTGTACCTCAGCCGGGAAGGACGCGTTGAGGTGAGTGTGGGTCGCTTTTGCATCCATTGTTAGGTAGACGGACGACTTTCCGCTTTCTGTCGGCCTTTGAGTCGAGTCGGACTCTGCCGGATCTCAGCCGTGGTGGAGCTTTGGGCCTCCGGCCCTCGTCGACCTGTGCTCGCCCCCGCTGCGGCCTTCAGAGGGCGGCGGGCGGGGGGCCGGGGCCGAGTGGGCCGGGGCCGAGTGGGCCGCGGCGACGCCTGGGAAGCCGGGTTGGCTGCGGGGTCCTGGAAGAGCCAACGGGCTTCGCAGTCTGCGGGCTGGGCCCGGTTCCCGCTGCGTGGTTTTGTTCGCGTGACCTTGGTGAGGTCGTTTGACTCTTCAGGCCCGGTACTTCACCCGCGAAGAGGGAAGATGGTTTTCTCGGCTGCTCGTGAGGCGTGAGGGTCAGCGTAGAGGAAGCGGCCCGGAGTCGCTCGCTGTGGGGCAGCGTTAGAGATCAGAGTTGGGAAGCTGGAGAGGGTCACCGTGCCTGTCGCAAGAGGGAAGAGTGGGGGGACCTGTGCAGTCGTCCCCCGGCGCGTCAGCGGCTTCCTCTCCTCCCCTCGCTCTCCCCTCTCCTTCCCCTTTTCGCCCCTCTCCTCTCCGCTTCTCGCTCTCCTCTTCCCTCTCCCCTCTCTCTCACATCCTTCTCCCCTCCCCTCCCCTCCCCCTCCCCCTCCCCTCCCCTCCTTTCCTCTCTCCCCCTTGCCCTTTCCTCTTCCCTTCTCTCCCCCCCACCCCCAGCTCCCCGGAGCCGGCGCGGGTCTCTAAGCCCCCAGCGGGGCGGGGCAGAGGAAGCCGTTATGGAGCTTGGACCTTCAGGCAGCTTCTGGGTTCCCGTCCGCATTTGAACCGTGTGCTGTGTGACCACGGAAAACGCGGTCTGACAGGGTTGTCACGAAGAGTTAATGAATTGGTAGTGTGTTTTTAGAAGAGTCAGTACAACAAATGCGTTTGCACTTGATATTCCCGACGTAGGACTCCTGCTCATCTTTTCTTTAGGAAAGGACTTGTTGGGAGGTTGTGCCCACCGGGCGCTGGCGGTGTCCAGCGCGTTTATTCAGAGAAGTCTGTCAGCATCGGGGTGGGGGTGAAGCAGGCTGAGCCACTAAACCATCTTAGGCTTTGTGGCAGTTTATCCATTTTCCTGGGTCTCTCTCAAGGTTCTAAAATGAATTAATGCATAAAAGTTCTTTAGATCTTATTCTGTTCTAAAAATTTTCTTTTTTTTGAGACAGAGACTTTAACGCCCTCCGTAGAGTGCAGTGGTGTCACAGCTCACAGCAACCTCCAACTCTTGGGCTTAAGCGATTCACTTGCCTCAGCCTCCCCAGTAGCTGGGGCTACAGGCGCCCACCACAATGCCCAGCTATTTTTTTGTTGCAGTTGTCATTGTTTAGCTGGCCCGTGCTGGGTTCAAACTGCCAGCCTGGGTATATGTGCCCTTCCCACTGCACTACAGGCGCTGCCTGTTGTAGAGATTTTTAAATTATTTTACTTGAGAAAAGAAAAATAGTAGTCTGAGCTATGCAAAATTTTATCTGATCATAGAGTCAAGGGTGTAAAATTTGAATCACCCTGTCACATTCCACACACAAATACACACACACACACCCACACACCCATACCCATACACACTCATGCTGGGGGAATTGTTGCAGGCATATTGTTCCTGACTAGCCACTTCACCTATGATTGTCTCATTCCTGCATTTGTGTTAGAAAAGCCAACAGCTTATGTTATTTGAATGTAAATTCTTGGAAAACAACTTAGGAACTGCTTCTGTTTCCCCTAAAAACTTTTTTTTTTTTAATTTAATTGAGACAGTTTGACCATGTTGCCCTGGGTAGAGTTCTGTAGCATCATAGGTCACAGCAACCTCCAACTCTTGGGCTCAAGTGATTCTCTTGCCTCAGCTCTCAAGTACCTGGGACTACAGGTGCCTGCCACAATGCCCAGCTATTTTTTTGTAGGGATGAGTTCTCACTCAGGCTTAGGCTGGTTTCAAACTCCTGAGCTTAGGGCAATCCACCTGCCTTGGCCTCCTGGAGTGATAGGATTACAGGCGTGAGCCACCTCACCCAGCCTAAAACTACTGCTATAGAGTATATATTCAAGGCAACTTGCGTCTGTGCTTGGTGGCAGCCATTCTCAAACTTTGGGCTTGAATAAAGTATATATTGAGTCACATTTTCTGAATCTCGTTATTTAAGGTTTGCAACCCATCAAGGACTGTAACTACCATGGCTTCCAGTGCTTTGGCCAAACCTCAGATGCGTGGCCTCTTGGCCAGGCGCCTGCGGATTCATATTGTTGGAGCATTTGTTGTATCCCTGGGGGTTGGAGTTTTCTATAAGGTACGTATTTTTTTTTTTTTTATTATTAAAACTAGTATAGTTAGTTTCAGAGAAACACTCCCCTTAAAGGGTTAACTATGCCAACCCTTCTTGGACTCAACCTCAGTTTGATAGGAACTACTTCATAGTCCCCAAATAGCTTTTCCTTCATCTTTAAATGTAGCTGTGTTATTTTACTATGGCTAGTAACAGAAGCACAGACTGGGTGGCTTAATCTACAGAAATGTTCTTGAAGGTGTGTTGGCTAGAAGTCCATTGGCAGGGTTGATTGCCTTGTGAGGCTCCTCTTCTTGGCTTGTAGATGCCTGTCTTTGGGTTTTTACAAGGACCTGTATGGGGGCTCATATTTGTGGTCGAATTTCTTCTTGTAAGGACAGCAGTCATATTGGATTAGGTTTTATGCTGAAGGCCTCATTTTAACTTAATTACCACTTTAAAAACAGTTATATTCTGAGGTATCAGGACTTAGGAATCAGTGCATGGATACGGGGAGAATGTAGGTTAGCCTGTAACAGAAACTATGTATGCAGAGGGTTAGGGAAGGCAGTAAAATCAGTTACCTCTCTGTGTATCTGAGGGTGATTAGTTCCAGGACCCCTGAGGTTTAAATCCCTGATAGAAAATGATGCAGTATTTGATTTAATGTATACATTCTTGCCTATGCTTTAAATCAACTCTAGATTATAGTATCTAATTCAATGTAAATGCTGTATCAGTAGTAGTTGTATTGTTTTTTTTTTATTTATATTATTATTTTTTAAATTTTTTTCCAAATATTTTCAGTCTGAGGTTGGCTGAATCTGAGGATATACAACCTGCAGGTATAGAGGATCTGTTGTTCTGTTTGGCACCTTGAAGAATTGTCACAGAATTGTATCTTAACACTCCCTTTTCTGTATTTTCATATTGTACCCTTTGTTTTTATCAAAGGCTGCTAATTATATTTACAATTCTTTTCCATAAAAATGTTTATGATAATGTTTATCACTGTGTTGACCTAATAGTCCATGAGAGGATTCAGTTTTACTTTTGTAACTTTTTGAACTTTTAATTTTTGTTTAATATCTGTATTCTTCACTAGGCTATTGAACCCTCATTAAGGCATTTGCCATGTTTTTGGTTTACTGTGACATTCCATCATTGGGTGCCAGGCAAATAGGTGCTTATAAGTATCTATAGAAGAAGAGGGATTGTCTAAAATCCCATCAGAGTTAGGTAATGTGAAATTCCAGGTGTTTTGGAGGACACAAAAGGTATATGACTAATCTGTTCATAAAAATCTAAGTCAAGTTGGGAGGTGAAAAAATTAGAGGATATTGGAAGATAGACATAAATGAAAGATTGATTTTTGGGGGGGTTGTGAATCACAGTTGTTGTGAGTGATAGGTCTTTGAGAATGGAGGTAATGTTTGAGCCTTTCAAGTTAGGGAGAACAAAGGAGGGGCAGTAGTAAGCAAAAGTTAAGTAGGCCTGTGCTTTGGGACCCTTTGAAGAGAGGGGCACATAAAAGCAAATCCTTCACTTGGTCCTTGAGTTTCCTGCTGCCTTGCACATGGTGGCTACAAAATAAATGTGGAAGGGATGGATGGATGAGTAAATGATGTGGGAGTAAGGACAGAGAAATATAATGAGCTGATTTTTTGACTCATCACTGTTGCTATTAATGTTCAAGCTTTTGTAACATGTAGTCTTTTACTTCTAACTGGTAACTCCCAGAATAGATGTCATTGAGCTCCCTAAGGGACTATTTCAACTTTTTACTTATAGTAACAAATACATTTTTTGCATTGTGTTCTGTATGTAAATATATGTGTAGAGAGTTTATAGTAATGCAGGATGTCCATAAAGTTTGTTTGCACATTATTTTAAATTGCACATGAACTTTATGGGCACCCTATATAATTAAAACAATTTGATGCATTGAAATTATATGTGGTACCTACTTTTAATATAATTTTCTACTGTTAAGTTCTGGCTGTAGCCTTGTAAATTGGTTTCATGACCTACTAATGGATTGTGGGTGACTTGAAAAACAACTATCTACAGGCTAATGCTAAAATTTACTCTTAATTCTAAGACCTTTTTGATTTATACTTCTATCTTTCCATTGTCATCCTCATCAATCCTAATACACACAACTTTACAGCCCTTCAGAACTCTTTGCTGTCACCTAATTCTGCTTTCTCCCATGGTATGTACGTGTCAGGAATAATCTCATCTTATTGGCAATTTCTGTTTGTCTTTCAAGGCCCACTCAAATGTTTTTTTCTTGCGGAGTAGCACATAGCCTATTTCCCTAGTGAGTTGGTTGTATTTTCCTGGGTTCTCATGTACTAGACTGTTGTATATTATTGGGCACATTGTATTTTTTTTTTCTTTAATTCTTCCCATATCAGAATTGATGGGTACATTGTATTTTTTTTATTATTAAATCATAGCTGTGTACACTAATGCAATTATGGGGTACAATGTGCTGGTTTTTGGGCAGATTATATTTTTATTAGTGTTTGGTTGGAAGGAAGGTTCCCAAAGCATTGAGGAACCCAGATTCTTACTAAAGGATAAGGTAGAGGTTAACTTTGGTTCTTAGATGCTTACCTCCTTCATTTCTCTTATTTACTTGGGGTTAAATACTTTTGAAGATGGCTTTTCTTTTTTAAAAAATCCCTGGTTTTGTCCTATTTCCATAATTTCAATCAGCGGCTGTGTTTCTTACGTGAAAGAGGAATCCAGTAAATCTTTTTTGCTTAAGTTAGTTGGCTGTAAGCCTAAATTCATGAAGATGGATTAGATTTTAAGAGGCAAATGAATAGCCCTTACCTTAAGTGTGGAATTTTTCTCTAGGTCACTAAAGACTTTTTTTTTTTTTTGGAGACAGAGTCTCCCTTTGTTGCTCCTGTTAGAGTGCCATGGCCTTATACTCACAGCAACCTCAGACTTTTAGGCTCAAGTGATTCTCTTGCCTCAGCCTCTGGAGTAGCTGGAACTATAGGCACCTGCCATAACACTTGGCTATATTTAGAGACGGGGTCTCGCTCTAGCTCAGGCTGGTCTTGAACCCATTAGCTCAGGCAATTCACCTGCCTTGGCCTCCCAGCATGCTGGGATTATAGGCGTGAGCCACTGCGCCAGGCAGTTTTTCAGACTTCTGAAAACTCCCATTTAAAGTGTAACACAAAATAATTTAGATTATAAAATCACTTTGCTTTTCATTTTTCACCAACTGAACTAAGATAAAAGAAAGTTTTTCTTTTTTTGTTGTAACAAAATGCTCATAATTGCTTTGTGTGCTATATTAGAGTTCTTCAGAGAAACAGAAGTAAAAGGGGATACAAATGAGAGATAAAGATTTGTTGTGGGAATTGTTGCACACTTTTATGGAGGCCCAAAAGTTCCAGCATTTACCGTCATCTATAAATTGGAGAACCAGGAAAACTGGTGATATAATTCACTTCAAGTCTAAAGGCCTAAGAATCAGGGGAACTAGCTGATGGTGTAACTCCCAGTGGTAATCCAAAGGCAGGAGGTGGGTGGGGAGCGTATGGCACCACTGGTGTTAAATCTCTAGTTAGAAGGCTTGAAAACCAGTAGTTCTCCAGTGTCTAAGGCCAAAAGAAGGTGGATATACCAGCTCAAGAAAAGAGAATTTGCCCTCTCCCTTCTTCAGAAACACCCTATAAACACACCAAAAATAATGTTCACCAATGTAGGGATTCTTTAGCCCAGTCAAGTTGACTCATAAAATTAACCACCATTTGTAGTGATGGGCCCCAGTAAACCTCAGTTCAGAGGGCAGCACTTGGGTTTCTGCTTCTTGGTCTTTTACTGGAAGAAATTGGGCCTTGGAGTAGGAAGTGAAACAGTAAGTAGCCAGATACGGGCTATTACTGTGTGACTCCATCAAATGTCATGAGTCCATGTATTTCTGCAGCACTTTCACTGATGTGGATTGAATCTTGAATTTTTATTGGTTTTTATCTGTAGGATGAGAGTTTAATCTGGATTGTAATTCACTCATTTGAAATCCACCATACAGTGTTTTGTAGATATGACAGACATGGATTTGAATCCTGCCTGAGCCACCTTCCAGCTTGTTTCTTCCCTAGATCTTGATCAAGTCACTTAAACTCTGTGTTCTCTTGAATCATTTGTTCCTTCTCTCTCTCTTTTTTTTTTTTTTTTTGACCAGGGCTGGGTTTGAACCCACTACCTCTGGCATATGGGGCTGGCGTCCTACTCCTTTGAGCCACAGGCGCCGCCCCATTTGTGCCTTCTCTGCTTAACCCGGTTCTGTACAGAAACTTCAAACAAAACAAAATGAACACTCCTCCCTCATTTCTTTGCTCCAAATTTAGCAATTTCTAGACTTCTCCCAAGGTGATTGGTAGCCATCATCTTAGGTCTCTTGCCTCTTTTGTAATGCCTACTTTTGGGGGGTCATTGTATGTTGAAGTGTAAATCACCCTGCACTGTTCTTGCCAGATAGTTTCTTGTGCCTTTCAGAGGCAGATGGTTGCCAGATTAACCTCAGACTCCTTAGAAATCCTATCATGTCTTAACTTGAACTGTAATATTTTATTATGTCTCAGCTGTGGGATCTATAGACTTTGTTGGAGAGAAGGCTGCTATCTTCTCCCTAACACCTTTCAGCTTTTTGACTATCATCCTTTTTTTGCTCCTGCCAGTCTGCACCCATGGACCTCCAAACATGCATGCATACACAGGTCACCCAGGAAAAAGTATGATCTGCCCCTAGGCAAGGAGAGGCCTCTCCTTTCCTGTGTTTCTGAGACTACTTTCTCTTCTTTGTATCTGTCTCACCTTCACCTCTTGTCTTAGGTTTAAGTTAAAGGGTGATTTATTTTGTGTTTAGATAATGAATTTCTGATAATCTCAAAAATGGGCTGTTTTATTTTTCAGTTTGCTGTGGCTGAACCAAGAAAGAAGGCATATGCAGATTTCTACAGAAATTATGATTCTATGAAAGATTTTGAGGAGATGAGGAAGGCTGGTGTCT
>CAUYQV010069840.1:0-36200 GCA_963574575.1 Galagoides demidoff
TATTTTTGAGACAGAGCCTCAAGCTATCCCCCTGGGTAGCGTGCTGTGGCATCACAGTTCACAGCAACCTCCAACTCCTGGGCTCAAGCGAGTCTCCTGCCTCCTCCTCCCAAGTAGCTGGGACCACAGGCGCCCGCCACAGCCCCTGGCCATTTTTTGGTTGCAGCCATCATTGTTGTTTACCTGGCCCGGGCTGAGGATTCGAACCCGCCACCTTAGGTGTAGGTGGCTGGCGCCTTAGCCAATTGAGCCACAGGAGCCGAGCCTACTGACAGTCTTTCTTTTCAAGTCTGGGGCAGGATCAAATGCTGAAATAGAGGCTTCCCTTCCTGTGCTACTCAGCGTGTGCTCATTGGGACCCCTAGAAACTTATCCAGAATCTAAAATCGGAAGGCCTTCCCAAGTCTTACCAAATCAGATTCTTCTGTCCAAGAGATCCCCGGGTGATCCACAATAACGTTTGAGGAGCCCAGCCTATATCACAGCTGATAGAGAAACTCACCAATTTCACATCAATTCATCATCACACTCGATTCTCAGTGCCTGCTCCACGGTGGGGAGGCTTTGCCGAGCAGCCACCGGGGCTATGAACACTGTGTCTCCCTTGTTTCGATTGCTCTCCATGTGGAGATAAGATTTCTTCTGTATTCTCCCTGTCCCTTCGCTACCTCCTCCTGAGGACTAATATAACTCATTGTTCAATTTTGAAGGAAAAAAAACCTGTGAATTCTTAGTTCAGTTTCTGCCTTTTTCCTTTTGGGAGTCAGCTGGTTACAGTGAGCGTGGATTTTTTTTGCTGTCCCCCAAGGTCAGGCTCATCTCCCTTACAGAAAAGCCTGCTCTGGCCCAACATGGCCTGCACTTGGGACTAGCTGCTTCAGATCTCTTAATTCTGGGCCAAGTTATGAGGTTCCTCTTGGTAAGCTACTGTATAGATCTTAGGCACTATGATTTATGAAGGTGATTAGTCTTTGTCTTGTTTTACATTTTGTTCAAAAATTAAGGGCAGAAAAACTGATGTTATTATTTGGACCCTCTCAGTAGATAGAATCATCATCAACAGACCTGAATGTTGGTTCAGGTTTTCATTTCCTGGAGCCAAATTTCTTCCTCTATAATGTGAAATGGTTGGATAGAATCGGTGGTCCCCAAACCTAAGTGAACTTCAGAATTTCCCGTGAAATTGGAAGGACCGTTGTTTCTGATTCCAAATCTCTAGCAGGGGGACCCACCAATCCACGTTATGGAAAAGTGACTCAGGAGTTGCAAATCTAAAGATTGTGTCCTCAGTCCCCTGGCCCTTGAGACCAAGTCTGGTCTGCTTTCTATCCCACAGGAGCTATTAAACACTTGGGTGCTTGCTGGAAACGTACACTCCTCCATCCTGCTGCAGAAGTACTAAATCGAGACTTGCCTTTTCCGTAGATGCTCAGCCTTTTCTGTATGCATATTAAAGATAGAGAAGCCTTTCTTCCGACTGTATTATCTCAACAGTTTTCCCCCAGCTGGAACTGCTAGGATTCTATTTCTTTCTCGTTGCTCTATCTCTGGGGCCTGGCATAGAGCAAGGTGCTCGATAAATATTTATCGAACAAATTAATCCATTCTCTGTTCTGTTCAGTGGAATGTGACAACAGCTTAAACATTTGGTCATGATCCCCTGCTTTTATCCCTTAAAAAACAGCGAACAGATGCACCAGTCTCTCTCTCTCTGCTTACTGATAGTGACTTAGAGCAACCTGGATGCAAAATTTTGCTCATTATATGCTTCCCCCCTTTTCTTGAATTCTGATAATAATTTGGTGAGAAAAATCTTCTAGGAAGTTGTATTACACACTTTCTACTTACTTCCCTTCCTGTTATTCTGCCAAATTCAGAGGGATTAACTCAAAGTTATACTCGTTGGCTCCCTTCTGGGGTTGAACGATATGCATTTCTCTTTTCTGGAAGCTTTCTTCACTTGGTTTTCAGGATATAATATTTCTTAGTTCTGCTTATCATCATTTCTGCTATTGCTTCCTTTTTTTTTAAACAGTCTCTTCTTCATCTCAATCTGTTTTTAAGAAAAACTATCCATTCTTTATGGCACAGCTTAATTATCAATTCCAGAAGAAAGTCCTGAAGTCCCTATTATAACTAACAATATTAAAGACAAGCCAGCGTTTAATTTTTATCTATTCATTTTATATGAGTTAGAGGGAGAAGATCAAAAGGAGAGCATCTTACACTCAAGAATCATAAGCTCTTCAGATCTAGCACAATTTAGAAGATATAGTCAATGGTTAGTAAATAAATATTTATACAATTAGAATCATTGTTATATGGGAGGAGGAGTTGGTAACTTGGGGTAGGCCAAGGCAGGAAATTACCCCATTGTGGCCTCAAAGAAACTGCAGATTTCTGAGCCTTGACCCTGCTGCAAATATTAATTCTGGAGTTCTGGGAATGAGAATCTAAAATTTTTATTTTGAAAAGAAAATATGGTCCAGGTGATTCTAGAGCATACCTGTGGTTGGTATCTACCAAAATATCCAGTTTTAGAGATGAGAATATCCTTTCTGGACAGATTTAAAAGTCAACCCAAGACTATTATTAAGAAATCTTTTTCATCTTCTTCTCTTAGCCAAGTAATGGACAACCACACAAAATAAATGATATTTTGTCAAACAAAGGGGGATAGGAGGCACAGATACAAATCTGAGAAAAATTTTGAAGGCAAAATTCAATGACAGACTAATAATACATCCTTCATGGGGTGAATAGTACATGAACTATTACTTGATAGAAGTATTGGCTGCCCCTTCTCTCTGGGCAGGAAAGAAATTTGTATTAAACAAATGTCCTGGTCTGAAATAAGTAAAAGATGTTCTTTTTCCTATTTTTGTAGATAATTGTAGTGTGGAAGTATCTAAGAGGTATCATGAATGAAAATACAATTTCCTTTCAAGTGAAAAGGGAAGAAAATGCCTTAAACTTCTTGCCAAATCTTCATTCAAATCATTAGGCTTTATTTCTGAAACCATGTTAAGCCACACCATTATTCAGAATCAGAACATTGTTAACTTTACTGATAACAAGTAACTGGAGCTCGACTTTGCCATCTCCACTTCTTCGCGGTGGCCAGTTACACTCACAGAGCTCAAGCCAGGCGTTGTAAAGATTTGCAGCAAGTGTTCTTAAGCTTTCTTTTGCATATTTGTTAACCAAGAGAACGGCTTTGTAATGTCAATGTATATACAATAACAGATACTATTGTTGTCTAGGCCTGAGAGGAAGCATTGGCACTACTCTTTGGCACAAGTAGGAGTGTAGAATGTTTTATGACGATTTCTGCAGGACAGGTTGTGCCTCTTTATCACAAGAGAGGGGTAATGCGAGTCATTCAGGGCTTGGTGACTCTCTTCCCAGCTCTGTGCTCAGCAGATCACCCCCGAGCTTCATTATAAGAAATCGTGACTCATTGTCTCCTGCTCATGCCCACACATTTTGTTCCACTTCTGCATTGAATTCAATATTCTGTAGACCAACTCCATGCCATAGCAATAGTTCTGGGGGGAAAACCAGACTTGACCCTATGGCCCACTTCTGATGAGCTTTTAATCCAGCCAACTATGGTATCATGGTTAAAAAAAAAAAAAAAAAGGATTGACCCTTTCTGGAGCCAGTTTACTGGCTGTACTGTATAGTACAAGGGATCTCAAAGCATATTCTTGTACCAACAGCATCAGTGTAACTTGGAAACTTATAAGAAATGCAAATTATAAAGCCTCGCACCAAAGTAACTGAGTCAGATCGAGTGTTTATATTGATAATTTCAACTCTGCAACCAAGTCTGCCCCCACAGTTATAATTCTTGCTATTCTCACCTTAGATTGTTTTTTTAAATGGAGTCAGTACTCAGCCACAATCCATTAATAAAAGAAAGTCTTTCCCAATCTTGAAGAGGTGTCTAACCCTAGCCTCATATGGATTATGCGAAGATTTTTTTGCTTATCATTGGTGGTAGATCTCACTAAAATTACACACAGACAGTTTCTTTTTTGTTGTTCATCAGCTTTTGTTAGTCTTTGTGTATTTAATGTAGGGCCCAAGACAACTCTTATTCTTCCAATGTGGTGCAAGGAAGTCAAAAGTTTGGGCACTCACTGAATTTTGCAAGTAACTTTTCTAAGAAGGCTTAATGGGTGCCGTATTTCCTGCGTCCTGTCTCTCTTTACATCTATATTGTATATTATTCTAATATAATCTGTTATTATACTATATTAAGAGTAATGATTTTTTTTCTTTAGAAAGAGAGAGAGAAAATATATATATATGTTATTTTATTATATATAGAGTCTTAGGACTCAGCAATCTGTGATTTAATAAGCCCTCCAGGTAGGTGATCATAATGAATGCTCCAGCATGAGAATTACTGGCAGGAAAACATTTATTGATCCATCCCTTTGGTCATTCATTAATAAACCTGTATTAATTCCTACTATGAGCCAAGCATTGCCAGGGGCATCAAGGTGCTACAAACAGTTAACTGGGTTACTCTGTGGTCCAAAGCTACTTGACTCATTCTAATACTATCCCCTGAAGTTGAGCTGGTACCCAGAAGAATGGGAACAATAGAGAGTCTGATTGCGTCCACACAAAAATTTTCCACTATAACATTTAACTAAAAAGTATTATTTTCCAAAAGTAAATAAGATAAAACACTATTCTAAACTACAGTGAGAAAAAATAATGTCTAAGCCTTGACATACAAGGTTACACTAAACATAATTTTGCTAACAAAAATATGTGATAGTTAGTATTTTTGTTGAGGACTACCTTTCATTTTATAACAGTTTTGTCTTCATAAATATATGTAATTTGAATAGAGAAGATACACTTACACGTTCTACTTTTACATTTGAGGCACAGAAAGAATTCAGAGGCATGCTGCTTTGGGCCACACCTTTTGTTGACAACACATCAGAGGCTGGAGCAGAGGCATTGCAACTGGGGATTTATTCTTAGAGGATTGTTGCTTTTCAAACAATGTGCCTCTCTACCCTAACATCCAAAGCCCATGCAGTTACATCCACAGGCAAGGAACTAATGCCCTGCCCTCAGAAGAAAGACATCCAAGGAACTTTTATCAGTTTTATGAATCGAGGTTTTAAGATAGTGTTTCACCTTTCTGCTCAAAATTTTAAAACCCACAGTATCATGTTGCCTTCCTTTGGGAAGACTCTAACCTGCCATAGTTTGAAATTACTTTTGGCTTAGTATATGAAAACAAAACAGAACAAAACACAATAAAAGTGCATGCACAAGTACGCAAGTCCGCACACCAAGATGGTATTCAAAAGGAGACGTCAGAGTGGCTGTTACGCCGCCATTTCTCTTCATTGCCCTGTGTGATTTGGGGGCATGAATTATGCTGTGGTTGTTTCAAGTGCTGTTCACACAGCTCTCAAAACAAATTACAATTGCTTCGGAACATAACTTGTTATCCTTTAGCTTTTGAAAATAATTCGTTATCCTTTGTCAATGATCATGTTGATCCTAAGTAAATCCCCCAATGTAAGAGTGCTATTTATAATTTGGCCAGTTTTTCAAGTGTGCATGAAACTTTTACTATGAGTCCCATCTTTCTAGCTTTCAATTCATAATGAACTCATTTCTTTTTTTAAATTTATTATTATTATTATTATTAAATGATAGCTGTGTACATTAATGCAAACATGAGGTACAGTGTAGTGTTTTCATATACAATTTGAAATATTTTCATCAAACTGGTTAACATAGACTTCGTGTCATTTACTTAGTTATTGTGTTAAAACATTTATACTTTAGTTCTAGAAAAGTTCACTTGTACCCTTGTTAGACAGACCATATAGGTGATCTTTCCACTCACCCTCCCACCACCCATTTGCCCTTCTTCCCTCCCCTCCCCCACCCACTCTCCATATTCTTAGGCTAGAATTAGGTTGTAGCTTTCATTTGAGATCTATAAATAGTTTCATAATAGGGCTGTGTACATTGGATACTTTTTCTTCCATTCTTGTGATACTTTGCTAAGAAGAACATTTTCCAGTTCCATCTATGTAAACATGAAGGAGTTAATGAACTCATTTCTTTTATGGGTTCTGTTTGCGTCGTAGAGTGTTCTGGGTAATCGCAGCTAAGTTGAGTGAGAACAATAGAGTGAAGATAGTATAAACTCTGTCTAAGCAATCTCATTTAAGCATCTCACAACACTAAGATAGTTAAATTCCATTCTGCAGATAAGCAGAGAGAGACTAAGTTTAGTAATTCTCCCAAGGTAAAACATTTAATAAATAACTGATCAAATGGAGTCAATTCCGTTTGATACAATATTTGGATACTTCTCAATTGTTATAGTATTCATTCCAGATTCTGTGTAGTGGTACAATTTGAAAGGTCAGTAAACTAGGGAATCATAAAGGTAGAGACAGTTCTTCAGCAATTCGCTATTTTAATGTAGTCAGAGTGTCTCTGGTACTATGTAACAAATGAATGGGAATTCAAGGACAAACAAGGAATGTTCCTCAAGATGCTTTTACTCTAGTATGGTGTTGTTGTTTGATAAATACTAGTCATCCATGGCTATTTACATTTAAGTTTAAATTAATTAAAATGAAATAAAATTAAAATTTTGTGTCCTCAGTCAGACTAGCTATATTTGAATGTTCAATCGTGACACATGGCTGGGGGCTACTGTGGACAGTGCAGACAGAGCCTTTTCATCATAGCTCAGAATTCCATTCCTTCCTCCCTGGTTAGAACTTTGCGTAATTAACTATCTGAGTAAAACTATGGCAAGTGGTAAAATGTTTTCTGATTGGATGTAATTGATGAGAGACATTCATACTTTGCTAACTGGACATTTTTTTCCATAGAGAACATTACTAGATATACTCAGCTCAAAAGAAAGTGCAGAATTCAGATGCAGGTGATTAGTATTGCAATGTAAGTTTTCATATTAAAATTATGGTGAAACACAGAAGCAATACTGCTAGATATGTCATTCTGGTGGGAAAAAGTGCAAACCTCTTTGTGGAAGTTAATCAACAAATGGTTCATTTCAAAGTGTTCTAAATTAGAGGCACTGCTCTAACAAATCTTAAACAGCTATATAAAGGCTAAACAGGGAAACACAGTAATGAGCTATTAATTGACACAGTTTCTTATTTAGAAACCTGAAGAGCATGAAACCAAGTAGAAACATCACCTCTGCTACTGTTGCTGCTTCTACTGACAGTTTACTGAAACTTTCTTCTCTAAACTCAGTTGAGTGATAGCTCCTTGGTGCCTGGTAACCAGTCAATGAGATCAGAGGTGATTTTTAAGGCATATTTGTAACTTAGATTTTATTTATCAATTTATTTTCCTCAGTGAGTATATAAAGTGAATAAAAAATGTGCCACACAGAGCAGGCATCACCATTATAATGGGAAGTCATTTGGCTTTACGGTTATTTCAGCTACTAAGGAACAGTAAAGTTGGCTGAAATAAAAATGACTAGGGTTAGTGCTAGGGAAAGCTTGCTGGAATTGGAGATACCATGTTCATCTTTCTTCCACTTTTTTATCAGGCTACTAAGTAAATTTGGGGAAGAGAAGTCTCAACGCTGCACTGGAATGTGTACATGCAAGCAAAATAAAGCCTCCTAAATTTGCTTCTGATTTCCAGGGTCTGCCTGGAAATAAGGAAGGTGCTGTCCTTGTGTTCCTTCCCGTTCTGGTGTGAGTTCCTGTCGACCCCTGTCTGCCAGGTAGTTAAGGTGATTGGTGGTTTAGGTAAATGTTGCTGGTGTTCAGTGAACAGGTCAGTTCATTAGTCAGGTAGGTCACTGCTGCATTTGTGGGCAGTGGGGGAGTCTAGTTCAGTAGGTTTGTTTTGTTGCTGTTGTTTTGGTTTTAGAAATTGACTGCTTTCCATCAGTATAAATACTTTTAGCAGAAAATGGACTCCTCAGAATGATAATTTTTCCTCCACTTCCAACATTTTTATACCTTGTCACTAGTACCTTGGTACAGCCTAGCCTTCTAGACATTTTGAGCTTTCAACCCTCAAATTAAATGTTTATTCAGATGAAACTAATCTCAATCTAATTTTTTATAGTTTTTTCTCCCCGATTGGTAGCTATTGTCTTAACCTGGATTATTTGTAGTTACAATATAAAAACCAGGAAAGAGATAATGAAATTTCTGTGCAGAATACAGGCAGCATCATTTAAACTTAGTCATTTCTCCATAATGAGTGTTGTATGTAAACTTGTCCTTGTAAACTCATCACAGTTGTCCCTGTGTGTTAGTTTAGGGATCCAGAATCAGCTCTGCAGGGGTGTGAAGTGTGCAAGGTCTAATGATTAAATTTGCAAACTCATTCTTTAAAAAGTGTCGCCTACCTGATTGTTTAATATCATCATGGTCACTTTCAAGGCATTCCCCTTGGGACGCTACCCTCTGATGCCAGTGCCTAGTCTACTCTTCAAAGCAATTTTGGAATTCTTTCTGGCATGGCCATCAGAGCTGTTGTTTTATTGCCTTGATGTCCTGAAGGTCACAAAAAGGTCTTCCTTTATCTTTGGGTAAAGGAATAAGTCACTGGGGCCAGATCAGATGAATAGGGAGAGTGTTCCAATACAGTTGTTTACTGGCTAAAAACTCCCTCACAGACAGTGCTGTGTGAGATGGTGCATTGTCCTGATGTAAGAGCCACGAGTTGCTGGCAAAATGTTCAAGTCATTTTGTCTAACTATTTCATGCAACCTCTTCAGCACTCCAGTTGGCACAAATTCATAGTGAGCAATCCCTCTGATATCCAAAAAACATTAGCAACATTGCTTTGACTCATGATTTGGACTGACGGAACACTTTTGGGCATGGAGAATTGGCTGACTTTCATTGTGTACTTTGACACTTTGTTTCAGGGTCTCTTTGGTACACCCATGTTTTGTCATCAGTAATAACATGACCTGAAACATTGTCCAGCCTTTCCAGAGGTCTTGGCAAACTTCACCTCTCCTTTGTTTTTGTTTATTGGTGAACTCCTTCAGGACCATTTTTGCAGACAACTTTCTCATGCCAAAATTTTCAGTTATGATTTTTGAAATTGTTTTTCTATTGATGTTTACTAGGTCTTCTGGGCTTCTCACAACCATCCCATAATTTTAATGTACAATTTAATGAATTTTTGCAGTGTTTTCATTAGTTCTGCTCATTACTGGCTGTCCTGACCTCTCTTCAGCAGTGACGCTTTCTCTTCCCTCAGAAAAACATTTAATCCATTTGTACACTTCTATTTTCTTCATGGCATTATCTCCATAAACTTGAACTAACAACTCCCTGAATTCACTTTCACTCTTGCCAAGTTTAACAAGAAATTTAATGTTTGTTTATTGGTCTAATTCAAGTTCCAACATTCTTGTGAAGGTACACAAAAATTCACAGCAACAATAATGAACACCATTCAGCAAGTTACTGACACATGTCAACATGAACACAGCTGTGGGACTCTGATATATCAAGGTTATGAAGGCTTACTGAGTTGTTTGCCCAGTGCTGCCAACATAAGGGCACCGTGATGAGTTCATGAACTTAATTGTCTGTCCTGGTAGATCCCGTACATAGCTGCAGTGTGAGCATTCCCACACCAGGTGGCACTATTGGTGATTTAGCACTGGTCAGTTCTATGTCTTGGCAGGTACTTTTAATAAATTCAGAATATCAGTCAAAAAGTATCTATTCGTATACCGTACCATGGGATAATAATCACTTTTCCCTAACTTTAGTTTTTTAATAAATGATATTATCACATGAATTCTTTTATGGTCGTGTCATCTACTCATATCATCCATATTTCCCTTTCTTTAGATTTCTGCTGCTCTCCATGTCTTTCTGCTGTTTCCCAGCTTGTCCCCACATAAACTTGTTAGGAACACAGGTAGAAATGTTTTTAGACTAATAAAATGTAGCTGTTTTCTGCCACTTTGTGTTACCACATTTTTCTCAGCTCTTTTTTTCTAACAACTCCGCCTCCTCCCTCTACCTTCAACCCTTAACTAAAGTGAACCAAACTGATTATAAAACAATTGTTACTTTCCCCTTTCTACACCTGAATGGTCCAAACAGTAGGAGCTTTTGAGCAAGACTCCCAACTGACTAAAACAAGCCTGGGCAGTTTAACGTCTTTACTGAGAACACAATGGGATAATTGTTTAATAAGCCTTACCACCAGGCAATCAAAAGCTGTCAGTCAACTTGGCTTTCATAGATAATATTGAGATCGAGTTCTATAAAACTCCCTAAACATTAACTAAAATGAACGACCTATTTTAAAATAATGTTGTCTCTCAGAGGCCAGGTCATGGGAGTAACATCAGACTTTCCCAGGTCCCACACACCCAGCAGACATGAGGCAGGGAGCATGGAGCAGTGGGGAAGAGGTGGCTTTAAACTCATACCCACTACCATATAAAACTTAATTTCACTGCATGGGGATTTATAAGCATTTTGAAGTTAAGGGTTAAGAGACCACAAATGAGCTCCAATGGTGGTAGCTAAAGACACACATTGACGTGTTTCTTCATGTGAAGAGTAGCTCACTCCTTCTACCCAGGTTGAGCAGAGGAAACAGGTGCATAAAGATCAACAACACTAGAGCAATGGAGTAAAATCACTTGAAGGAAACTAGATTCTTTCTCTTTTTATCAGTGTTCTTTACTTTTCCTACCTCTTTCTCCATCCTGTGCTTATCAGAAGAATAACTTCAAATATTCAATTTCTAAAATAGAGTGCTCTTATATCTCAGGAAGAAATTCATATCTGTTTTTGGCTGAAACTCAATAGCTAATTAGCCTGAAACAATCTGGTAAAATCTTGAACAGAGACCTTTCTTCCTTGAACTTCCCCCTAAGGCTTCATAAAACGTGGACTTTGCAAAATTTTTGGAAAAATTTACAGTAGTTTTAGACTCCAAGATGTTGGAACCAAAGGATTTCTGTCTTTTATCCCATGTGCATTGATTCATGCTAAAAATTATGTCTGGTTTATGTCATTGAATATGATAATACTATTGATGTCTGGAATTTACTAATGACTTCCTACTTGTTAAACTCTTATTCTCAGCACTTTATGTAAGTTATCTCATTTAGTCTCCATAAAACCCTGATATTATGATATCTATTTTTACAGAGAAAAAACTGAGACCAAGATAGCTGAGTAAATAGTTTGTGGCAACATTTTATATTTCTGACAAGTGAGATTAAGCACCTTCAGGATGGAGAGATGAAGCTCTGGTTGATTTGTAGAGAATTCATGCTTTACTTGGGAAAGAAAATAGAGAAGGATGATTTCCTGGAGAGACAGCTCTCACTTAAACAGACACGCTGACCTCATAGCACATAGAAGACCATTTTAATTCTCTAAAGTGTAAAGAAATGGCTTTGATTTTTTTATAACTATGCTTCACGATAAAAATTAAAACACTGTCCATCATGACCAGTTACACAAATAGACGCATGTTCAAAAACATTTCTGAGATCCTAATACTTACTCTTGCAACAAGGATAATATCTGATATTTCAAATGATTCCAATAAACATCAATGAGTTATAATCTGCATTTTGAGAAACAAGCTAGTTTGTGCATCAAAAAAGCAAAGGGACATCAAGATCCACATAAGCGTTAAGAGCCACATTCCATTCTACCACACTATCTGACATCTTCTGCTTATGAGTAAATAAAGAAAATTCTGCATGATGGTATTTCTTAAATGGATGTGAGTTTTCCTGCGGCAGTGTAGGAATGTCATCTTTCATTCCTGTTGGTGACGGGCAGCGAAAAATCCATGAAAGCTTGGCTCCTGGTGGCTAAAAAAATAAACTGAAAAAAGGCAGAGGGAACTCAAGTTTTAGGATGACAAAAGAAACAGGAGAATTAAAATAAAAGAAAAAAGTGGGTTGAAAAAAAGGCTGTCACATGGGAGTTTTGAACTCAGGCTAACAGAGACTTTGACAATAAGGAATAATGGGGAGGAGGGAGAAGACAGGGTGGCCCAGGAGGGACAGTGGGGCAACAGCTGGACGATAGATCATACAGAGACACACAGCTAATTTGGGATTGACTCCGATGAGAGTCCAGATGCAGAATCCGAGGGATCCCTGCTTGTGGATCCTGCCAGAGGGGACTCCAGGCAGTAGTGATACTTTAACATTAGACAATGGATTTGAGGTTATAAGAAAATGTTTCTCGAACTCTAGTATAAATAGAAATTACCTAATATATTTGCTTAAATTCAGATTCCTGAATGTCACCCTTAGAAATTCTGATTATGTGGGGACCCGGGATTCTGAATCATGACAAGATTATAGCTGTGCCTTGATAAATGTTGCTCTTATATTGAGAGAAAAATCCACACTGGAGATAGGAAAATGGGGACATTGACAATGGAAAAATCTAAATGGAGACAGTAGAAATGATGATATGGATGATGAGATGTGTTTTTGAGGAAACTAAATTTCAGTGAAAATTCATGTGTTCAAGACGTAGTAAGCAGGGCTGGGAGCAGTGTCTCACACCTGTAGTCCTAGCACTCTTGGAGGCCAAGGCAGGGAAATTGCTTGAGCTAGGGAGTTTGAGACCAGCCTGAGCAAGAGTGAGACCCCTTCTCCACTAAGAAAATAGAAGAATCTAGCTGGGCATCTGGTGGATAATGGTAGTCCCAGTTCCTTGGGAGGCAGAGGCAGGATGATTGCTTGAGCTCAAGAATTTAAGGTTGCTGTGAGTTAAGATGATACCACTGCAACCTACCAGGGTAACAAAGTGAGACTCCATCTTAACCAAAAAAAAAAAAAAAAAAGTATTTACTAGGCAGATAAGATATAAGGCTGAGTCTTGAGCTATAAAATTGTGTGAGAGTGATGCCTCTAAGTCAACAATCCGTCCCTACTGTTGGGGTCAGAAGTGGCTCCAGAAATTGTTCTGTCTTGCTAAGTGGTAGATGTTGGCAATTATGTGGAGACAGGAACATTTACAAACATAAACAAGTCTTATGAGAACCAATAAATGACTTTCTGGGGGCATGGGATGAAATGTAAGAAAACTCTAGATTGAACCAAAGATAGATATAGGACAAAACTTGGCCTTGGGGGCCAGAAGAGAAGGACATCAGATAGGGCAAAAGTTCTCTAAAGTAGGCATGAGTATCCTGATGGACTCTTATTCTACCACCTCCCACCTGTATGTGTTCGGTCTTTGTAAATCCTCATCTCAGCACAAGTGACAATCACCATCAATAAATACACACTGAATGCTTTATTCTAATATATCTTTTGTGATGTTAAGTAATTAAAATTTAGCAAATATTCTACACAAAGCTCTTCTAGGGTGTCTGGTTGATTACACAGAATTAAGAGCCACACTTAAGTTTGAACTATTTTGCTATTTGATCTTGAGCATGTCACTTAGCCTGAACAGGTCTTAACATTTTACATCTATAAGATGGAATAACAATATCAAATATTCAGGCAATATGTTAAGAATTAAGTGAGAAAAAAAAGAAATGAGAAAAAATTATGTTTTTTCATATTTCTCTTCTTATAGAAAGCATTCAGTAAACATCAATATAATTGTTATAAGCAAACTCTGGGTATGTTATGACGAGCAATCTGAGGTTACAGTAGAAAGTAATTATTATCTACTGAATGTCCTGAATTTGTCACTGTATAAGGCCCTCAATATGTATTATTTCTATTTCTCACAACAATACAGAAATGTAATTGTATTGATTCCATCATTCAGACAAAAAAAAAAATGGAAGCTTAATGGATTAGATCACTGAAAGTCAGAGAGCTAGTAGTAAGTTGAACTGCAACATATAAACAGCAATATTCACCCCAAAGTTCATAGTTTTATTACTAAATCACACTGCTACCTTTACTACCCTCTAATATGATGACTTGTCTTATTCCTTCCCTAATTTCCACATGGTCATCGACAGTAGGAAAAATTTTACCATCATTCCTGTCACAAACGTGAGAAAAAATCAGAAGGCAAGAGATAAAGCACTTTGTCTTTCCCCAGTTCTCCCTCAAAGGTAAATCCAGAAGGTCAGAACATTGTGTTTTATAACAATGAGAACATTTCAACAGGACCCACTTGATGGTAATGAATTTAAGGCTATTTTCATAAATGTAACAAGGCATTCCGTAAGGGCAAAGGTGGAAAGTGTGGCTATAATTAGAAAGGGTCTCTGAAGGTGAATTTCTCAGAGTAGTCATCATGTGAATTGCCATACTTTACCAGGGATTTCTTGGCATTATTGCAAAACACATACACAAATACGCACATACACACACACACACACACACAAAAAAAAAACCAAACAAACACGCACACACACACACACAAAACAGCCTTGGTCTTTTGTTGTCAGGAGGAAGGATCAGGGCTTAAATCCAGTCTTGGGAAGATTTACCAGCACCTGACCTGGGATGCCTGAAGTTCATATGCATGTATCAATAAGTATACTCAGGTGGGAATTTGAAATTGCACTCTTGAGCACAACATGAGAGCCAAGATTTTATTTTCCCTTTTCAAGTTCTTCTCTACATGACTGAACAAGTGATCTGGGTGTGGTTTTGATGATTATTTCTGAAGTGTAGAGCCAAGCTAGGGAGAGGTATGGGACTGCAGCTCGGCTTTCTTGCCTGCTTATAAAGGAATGAGAGAGAGAGGTGCTAATTGCATTGCAATTAAGTCCAAGGATTCTTTCAAAACAATACTTTATAAATATCTGCTTTAAAAAAATGAGCATCGTTTGTGGAATATGCTATCATGCTAATATCAGTAATTTTATAAATGTCAGGAAATTAAGCTTACTTTTTGGGAAATGTTATGAAAATCTAGAATTGAATATTTTTAAAAGACAAAACTTTAGGGTCAGTTCTTCTAAAATTTTTTGAAGAAAAATTCCTTGTAGGTTGTTCCTTTTTTTTGTAACTTTGCCTTGAATTAACTTTTGTCAGATATTTTTATGACGGACTTCTCAGCACTCCCAATTCTATGAATGAGTAAGTGTCTTGTTACTACTTCTTTCGTGAGTAAATAGAACCGTAGCAGGTTACCAATCCACAGTCGTTTTGCTTTCTCCCTTTCCCTCTCAATTTAAAATTGAACTTGGCACACAAATAGAAAACAGCAACCACATCAAACCCCTTCAAAACCTTTTTCACGTCTCTTGAATCAAAACTCTCTTTTTCCCAAGCTGAGTCGGGTGATTGTGGCTGACATTAAATCAATGTATTGAATGCTGAAGTTCTTTTTCAATAACACAAACCCAGCATGTAGAGCTGTGGCTAAGCCTCCATCATCCTTCCCCACTGAGGTGTCTCAAATCTAATCCATAGGGGATCTCCTTCAGCAAGGCCTAAGTTTCTACATTCACATAAAATGTAGACTTATATCCCTGATTGTCAAAAAGATATTTTTATCAGTTATGGAGACTTGCCTTTCCAACACACAAACACCAAGAACTGTATCATTTTGCCTAGACAACTGCTGAACATCTGCTAACTGATTCCCTAGACCTAAGTCAGGACATGTATTGGCAACCTATCTCAGCTTTAAGATTTGTGACCTATTTTAATGTAAGTCCATTAACAATTCTGACCTGCTTCTCATCATGAAGAGTAACTTCAGGAAAGAATGACGTGACACTGAACAAATAATGCCTATTTGTAAGATTGTTTAAACACGTATTTATATGACATGGGTAAGACCCAGAGTTTTCTTATTATGTGGGCTCATTCCTTTAAGAGTAAGTAATTACTTTTTCTGGATGAGCATTAATAGTTGCGATCTGCAAAGGCATGTTTAGAATTTTATCTTAAATACATCAAGACCAGTCAGTTGCATCATTCTTCTTTACTTGACTCTTTAATCCAGCTCTAAGATAGTTTACTTGCTTTACGCACTTGCTTCCAGACAATCGCATATAATATGAAAATATCCTCTAAGGCCATCATGTGAGAAAACCAGAAAACCCTTGAGCAATATCTTGTTAATAAACTGTAGGTTGTAGTATTTCATTAGCTAAAGTTTCTGAAGAGGATTTTAAAATGGTGTTATATTTTATATTATTGCATTGAGGGAAAATGGAAGGGCTGAAAAGATCTGAGATTTTTAAAGTTGGATATCTAAAAACCTCTGATATGACACTGGATCTCAACTTATTAGTTAAATGACCTCAGATGGTCATATAACCTCTCTGAGTGTAATTTTGTTTTCTGTCAAATGCAACTTATAATACATTTTATTAACCTCACAGATTCATTATGGATAACTCATAATGTTTCTGAAACAGAAACAGCTAAGTTCCCTAATTACTGGAAGGGCCAATTTCCTCATTTTACAGAGAAAAATAAAGCTCAGAAAAAAACTGTTAAGACAAAAGCCCTTAATGAAATTGATGACAGATAAATGGATATCTCCAACTCTAGACTTTGAGGTTGTCATAACGAATTGGATTTCATTCAATAAATAATGCACAGAATGTATTATTATATATTATTTATAGGCAAGAGAAGTCAATGCCCTGGCTATCCCACGAAAGGGTGACAAAAAAATAAATGAGAGATCCATAGAGCCGGTTGATGGGTTATATGAATCTATAGCTGCTCTTTAAGTGACGTTACCAGAGCGTGTCTGAGAATGGCCACTTAATAAATTATTTGCAGTGGGAGAAATTGCAGATGCCCAGAATTTCTTTCGAATGCAGGACTTACTGCATGAAAACATAATATCAAAGGAGTGTAAAGAAACAGTCATGGAAGTAAAAGAATATAATTGAACTCCCTGTGCTTAAGAAAACATGTCTGTCCTTCTGACGTTCATGTAGAGAGGGTTTTCCCTTAGAACAGTTGGCCATCCAGCTAACTCTGCACCCTGCCTTGTGCCCACTAGCTGTAAGCAGGGTGCTCACATACACGAAGGTCATATTAGTGCTAAATCAGAAATGAGTATCCGGACACCTCTTGATGACTTTCTTTCTCTTTTTATTTTCTTTGACACAATGAATTCTAACCCTAAGTGTTGTTTTACTTATTCTTTTAACAAATATCAACCATGTAACTATTATACTGCTATTTTCTCAAGAAGCTTAAAATTGAACAGAGACATATATAAAAACAGAAAGAGGGAGCTGTAAATACAACTAGAAAAATTACAAAATAATGAAGCAGTTTAAAGGAAGTTTAAGTTTTCAGAGCTTGTAGAATTTGGATTGGGCCTCAAAGAACGGATAAGACCTCATGGAGGGAAGACGAAGGAAAAGAAGACAGATGTTTAGTGGAACTTACAGGAAGGTGTAAAAAAGGAGGAAGAGATGGTGTTATTTGTGAACAAACAGTAACCCAGTTTAGTCAGAGCACACAGTGACACGGAAGAGAGCATAACTCTGGCCAGTTGAGTTTAGAATTTGTTGTAAGCCTATCAGTCTGCATATGAGCAGAGCAAAATGAAGAGCCGGTGAAATGGTTTAACCATAGTTTTGGGAGAACCAAATTATAAAGAGTAGAGCTATTAATGTCATAATAGTCTATAAGCTTGTCTGTGATTCCTGCTTCTACAGTGGGAAGGTATTATGTGTTTGTGAGCAGAAAAATAGCACATAATTTTACCATGAGAAATATAGTCCCAACCACACACATTTGATGAAAGCCCTGAGCTCCTGTTGCCATCGGGGAAAGTAACTTGATGGCAATGAAACCAATAACCTACTTGGATGCAAAGGCCATACACGAATCTTTCTCAGACAAAACATATGAAAACAATTCAACAGGAAAAAAAGCATTCCTCACTTAAAACTGGGCACTTCCAAGAGTAAAAGGCAGGAGAGGCGAAGAAGGAGGAAGTTATATTTATACAAATAAAGGAAAACCTCCCTGCCATTTATGATACATAGCCTCAGTTCTAGCCTACCTTTCTTTGAGAATGACTGATGTAAAAGCAAATGCTTCTCTGGCAGAAAAGCTTGATGCAGCTTTACTCACATCTCTAGAAAGATATATCAACTTGGAAAAAAAATAGTTCTTAGATGACAAATATGAGTGAAAGGAACTAAACAATGAAAAAATCCTGAATTTTAGATAATGAAGGATAAAAACGATATGTGTTTAATTCTAAACAATTTTAAAGTGTAAGGAAAACATACCTAAAGACTTGTGTTGGCATGCCAGAATAAACCCTGGAGTACTTGTCTAAAGCTTTAATATAGAAGGATCTAGACAATTGAGAAGTGGGATTATTTCAGACAGAGGGAGAGTTCCTCACACTTTCATAGTTGCATAGAGTGACAACATTAAGAGCCATGTGAAGAATATTAAATAAAATGTATAGATGGCAGAGCCATAAGTACATTATTAATCAAAACTCAGATGTCTTCAGTGATGAACCATAACATTTTCATCTTTCTTGGAATAACTGCTAATAGAAGAGAGGGCAGAATATACATTCAGTGAGAAGAAAAAGAAAAGATTATTAAGTGCCTGCTGTGTATTAAGCTTTTTACCATGTGTTTCACAAGGCTGTTGCATTTATTCCCCAGTTATTGTTGCAGATGCCAAACATAAAAGTTGGTAACTTATCTAATTAAATGCAAGATGAAGAAAGAGATCTAGGATTCTTGTATAGATATGAATGCTTTTTTTCTTATTTCTTTTAACTATGCGTCAAGTATTTATTCAACAATGACTTATTGAGCGTCTACTATGTGCCATGTACTAGGCAGCATCTTCCTGGCATTGTGGGATTTACATATTAGACAAGTGAATCTCTAGTGAATCAGAGAAAAACTGTCGTGAAGAAATACAAAGCATGT
This sequence comes from Galagoides demidoff, assembly GCA_963574575.1. Taxonomy (NCBI): domain Eukaryota; kingdom Metazoa; phylum Chordata; class Mammalia; order Primates; family Galagidae; genus Galagoides; species Galagoides demidoff. The sequence goes on from CAUYQV010069840.1 coordinate 18,880, forward strand.
TGGAAGGAAAAGCAAAGGGATTAAGGAAGTGGTGGAGGTGGTGTTGTAAGAGTACTAAGCAATCCAGGCGTACGTGGGGCGTGACATTTTAGAGAGAAGCTGAGCAAAGTGCGGGAAGTGAGACACAGGAATTGCCACAAGCAAAATGGAACAGCAGGTGCAAAAGCAGGGAGGCAAGAATGAACTTGACATCCTCAAGAAATAAGACATTATGATTTGAGAGGAGCAAACTAAGCAGGATTTATAAGTAGCCAAAGCTTTTCATAGAATCAGTAGACAAAATAATTGAAACCATGGCTTTAATCATCTGAGTGACCTGTTTAATGTGCTATAGGATCCAGTACTTTGTAGATGAGGTTTACTTCTATGTTCTTCAGGTATATTGGCCAGTGGTTTTGTCACTGTTGTTGTGGTGGCCTTGTCTGGTTTTAGGATTGGGATGATGCTGGCCTCATAGAACGAGTCTGGAAGAATTTACTTCTATTCAGTTTTTTGACACCATTTGAAAGGGATTGACATTAGATCCTCTTACAATGTTTTATAGAGTTTAGCAAGGAAACCATCAGATTGTGGGATTTTCTTTGATGGGAACTTTTTATTACTGACTCAATCTCATTACTCACTTTTGATATTCTTCATGTTTTCTATTTCTGCCTGATTTGATTTTTTTAGGTTGTATGTGTCCATAAATTTATCCATGTCTTCTATGTTTTCTATATAGTTATTAGTCATAGTCTGTTATGATCTCTTGTATTTCTGTGGTATCACTTTTAACATCTCCTCTAATTTCTGATATTATTCATTTGAATCTGCTCTTTTTTCTTAGTCTAGCCAAACATTTGTCAATTTTTATCTTTTCAAAAAGCTACCTCTTAATTTCCTTCATGTTTTGTATTTTTTGGTCTATATTTCATTTATTTCTTCTCTGATCTTTGTTATTTCTTTCCTGTTAGTTATTTTGAGTGTTTTATTTTTGTGACTCATGATATTCAGTCTTTAGTTGCTTATTGAAGATGTTTCTAATTTTTTTTATATAGGCATTTATTGTTTTGAATTCCCCTCTTATAACTGCTATTCTTGTATCTCATAAGTTGTGATATGCTGTTACCATTTTTATTTGTCTCAAGACATTTTTAAAATGTTCTTTCTAATTTTTTAATGACCCATTTACTGTTTAGAGGTATGTTGTTTAATTTCCATGTATTTATACAGTTGTTCAAGTTCCTCTTGTTATTGATTTCTAGTTTTCAGATAAGATTCTTTCTATAATTTCAATTTTTCATAATTTTTAAGATTTGTATTGTGACCTAACATGTCCTGAGAGAGTTTCATGTGCTGATAAATGTATGTTGTACAACTACTGGGTAGAATATCATGTAAATTTTTTTTAGGTCCATTTTATCTAGAGTGTAAATCTGTTATTTTTTTATTGACCTTTTGTCTGGATGATCTATTCATTGCTGAAAATGAAGTTGGTGTCAAAATAGTTGGTGTCCACAACTATTAATGTATTAGAGGCTATTTTCCCCTTCAGATCTAATAATATCTGCTTTATGTATTTGGGTGGCCCATTGTTGGGTGCATATGTATTTATCATTATTATGAACTCTTGTTGAATTCATCCTTTTGTCATCATGTAATGACAATTTTTGTCTCTTTCACAGTCTTTGACTTAAAGTCTACTTTGTCTGGCATAAATGTGGCTACTTCCGTTCTCTTTTGTTATTCATTTTCATGGAATATTACTTTTCATCTCACTATTTCCAGACTATGTGTGTCCTGACAGGTAAAATGGGAATGTTATAGGCCACAAAAGAAAGAACCTTTTGTGTTTTTGTGTTGTTTTTGTTTTATCCATTCAGTGCCTCATAGCTTTTTTTTTTTTTTTTTTTAAGAGACAGAGTGTCACTCTGTCACCCTTGGTAGAGTACTCTGGCATCACAGCTCACAGCAATCTCCAACTCCTGGGATTAGGCAATTCTCTTCCCTCAGCCTCCCGAGTAGCTGGGATTACAGGCACCTGCCACAACACCTGGTTATTTTTTTGTTGCAGTTTGGCTGGGGCCGGGTTAGAACCCACCACCTTCAGTATATGGGGCTGGCACCTTACCCACTGAGCCACAGGTGCCACCCCCATACCCCTTAATTTGAGAATTTAATTCATTTACATTCACAGTTATTATTGATAGGTAAGAACTTTGCCATCCTGTTAATTGTTTTAAGGTTATTTTGTAGTTCTCTTGTTTCATTCCATCTGGTGCTTTTCTTTTGATCATTTTCTGGAGAGACAGACCTTAATTAAATCTTTTCTCTTTAGGTAATATATGTTTTCCTTTGTTGTAACTCTGGGACTCATATTTTAAAAACTGATAATTATAGAAGACTATTACTTAAGATGATAACAACTTAACTTTGGTCACTTACATATATTCTAAACTTTTATCCTCCCCTTAACAATTATAGTTTTTTGTTTGTTTTTTTGGTATTCAGATTAATATATGGGTACAAAAGATTAGGTTACATTGTTTGTGTTTGTTAGGTAAAAGTCCAAGTTTTAATTAAGCCCTTACCTCAGAGGTGTGCCATATACCCCTACATTATACCTGTTAAGTGAGAGTTTACCAAACTTCTTCCCTTCCCCACTCTCTCCCCCTTAACCTTCTACTTGAATTTAATTATGTTATTTAATTTGTAACTTTTTGCCTTAATTTATACAATTGTATATGTTGCATTTCTTAACACCCTATGATAGCTTATAGGCTATTTTTGACCATTTTGACTTAAATTTTATAGGGAGAGCTGAAATATTACATACCACCATTACAATAATGAAGTAGTCTGTATAGGCATATATGTATATATGTATATTGATCTCTGCCAATGAGTCTTAAGCTTTCAGATGATTTCATGGTAGTAATTAACATCCGTTTGCTTCTTCAAAGCACTAAATATAACATTTCTTGCATGTCTAGGGGTGATGAAGTGCCTTAGATTTTGCTTGTCTAAAAAAGACTTTATTTCCTTTAAATGATAGTTTTGCTTAGTATAACTTAGTGTGTAGTTGTTGTTTTTTCTTTCATCACTTTGAACACATCATCTCATTCTTTTTTTTTTTTTTTTTTGAGATGGAGCCTCAAGCTATCCCCCTGGGTAGAGTGCCATGGCATCACAGCTCATAGCAACCTCCAACTCCTGGGATCAAGCGAGTCTCCTGCCTCCGCCTCCCAAGTAGCTGGGACCACAGGCGCCCGCCACAAGGCCCGGCCATTTTTTGGTTGCAGCCATCATTGTTGTTTGGCGGGCCAGGCTGGGGATTCAAACCCGTCACCTTAGGTATATGTGGCTAACACCTTAGCCACTTGAGCCACAGGCGCCAAGCCACATCATCTCATTCTTTCCTGGCTTATAAGATTTCTGCTGATCTATCTGCCAATAGTATAACCAGGATTCCCTTATACCAGTGTTTATAATTTCATGCTTTACCTTTCCTGATTTTAGAATTCTTTCCTTGTCTTTGATTTTTGGCATTTTGATTTTGATGTGTCTTGGAGAGTATCTCTTTGGATTGAATCTAACTGAAGTCCTCTGGAGTCCTTATAGATCTAGATGCTCATATCTCTCTTAAACCCCACGAAATACTTAGCTATTATTTTGTTAAGTAAGCCTTCTCAACCTATCTCTATCTCTTCTCCCACTGGAACTCCCATAATGTACCATGCGTTTGCTCAAGGGAGTTTCCTATGTCATAGAGACTTTCTCACCCTTTTCCATTCTTTGTTGCTTTTTCCTCTAAGTAAGCTATTTAGAAAAACCTGCCTTCAAGTTTAAAATTATTTCTTCTGTTTGATCTACTGTTCTCTTGATTGTATTTTTAATTTTGATTATCGAAGTCTTGAGCCCCAAGTTGTCTTCTTTAATAACATGAATCTCTTTGTGAAATTTCTCATTAGATAATAGTTTTCCTGATTTCATTGAATTGCCTATCTGTACCCCCATGGATCTTAGTGAATCTCATTAGATCATTATGGATAATTATGTTCTATAACTCTGCTACAGTATTCATGTTCCCCAGAAAAAGATCCTTTCATCTATAATAACAAGCTAAATAATTGAGTAGCCATTTCAATCTTACTTCACCTACTCATGATATGTAGGATGAGGAATTTTGCATGTAGGATATTTTTTATTTATGCCTTTTCAGTAATTTCCAGGTTTCAATTGGTGTGGTTTAAAACTTGAGTCCCAAATTATAATTAAATTATTATATTCTTAACCTCAAAATATTCCATTTTGATAGGACTTTCAATATTTATGCTTACAGACAAATTTATATTTCTAAGAATAATTTAGTTTGCTTCTTTTCTTACTCAGTAAAGTTTCTTTGTATTATATTATACCATTCTAGGGTTGTAGATTTCATTAGCTAGATTGGATTTTATTTTTGTATTAGTTTTGAGATGTTTAAAGTGAAACACACATGTATAAAAGCATATAAAGCACAGTTCACAAAGAAAACGCCCAGATAAATACCATCCAGATCAAGAATATCTTGCTAGGGCCCCAAAAGACCTCAATGTTTCCCATTCCAAAATTATTCACTTTACTCCCCCCACATGAGCAGAATGTTTACTTTCAATACAAGATATTGATATATTACATTTTACAATTTAGTTTATATAAATGAAACCATTCAGCACATATTCTTTGGGTTCTGGCTTCATTTACTACATATTTATTATATTTGTAACATTTATTCTGCTTATTTCATATAGTTGTAGTTTATTTATTTTCATTCCTGTGTCCATTCCTGCATGTGGTTGTCTATACCACTGGGTTTTTTTGTTGGTTTTTTTTGTTTGTTTTTTTATCTATTCTGCTATTAATAGAAATTTATGTTGGATTTAATTTGAATCTCTTATGAATAATACTGCTAGGAATATCTTTATATGATTTATTGTGCTTTATTTGAGTGCACTATTTTGATTGGAAGATGTTACACACACACACCTATACATACACACTTATACACACACACACACACACACACCCCTAAAAGTAAAGTAAAACTGCATCCAGCAGAAATGGAGAGTTCTAGTTCTTCCATTTCCTCCGAAATATTTGTTTAATTTAGTTTTTTAAATTTTGGACATTTTGATGGTATATAATTCTGCTTCATTGGAGTTAAATTTGCATTTCATGGCAATTAAGGAAGTTGCTCAGTTTTTCATATTTTTTTGACCAATACAGTATTTGGCCAAATACAGTATATATCCTCTTTTATGAAGTATCTATTTTAAGTCTCTTAACCAACTTACTATTAAGTTTATTACTTTTTCTCATTGGTTTATATAATTTTTGCATATTTCAGACATATGAAATATATGTTTTGAAAATATTTCTTCCACACTGTGGATATCCTTATCCATTATCTTAATAAAATGCCATTTGATACACAGAAATTCTTCATTTTGATGTATTCCAGTTGAATTTTTTTTTTTTAAGAGATAGAGACTCATTTTTTTGCCCTTGGTAGAGTGCTGTGAAGTCACAGCTCACAGCAACCTCCAGCTCCTGGGCTTAGGTGATTCTCCTGCCTCAGCCTCCTGAGTAGTTGGGACCACAGGTACTTGCCACAATGCCCAGCTTTTTGTTGCAGTTTGGCTGGGGCTGGTTTTGAACCCACCACCCTCGGTATATGTGGCAGGTGCCCTACTCACTGAGCCACAGTGCCACCTCCAGCTGAATTTTTTTAATGGTTAAGGTTTTCAGTGAAAACATTGAAACGGCCCATGCTACCAGGGGCTTACATTTAAATTGAGGGAGTTTTAATGATATTTTTGTAAGAGTACACATGAATGTTGCATGGCATTAGGGTTGAAATGCTACAGGAGGCAAATGGAAAAAAAAGAGAAACCCAGTGAAAAGATAATTTTCACTTAACTTAACTTAAGTATAAAATTTGGTCGTATAAGAAAGAAGGCAGAATATTCAGGAATATTTCAGAAAAAAATGTGGAAGGACATAGAATAAATAAACATAGAAGAAGGAGGCATCCAGCCTCTAGACCACACTTTTGGGCTTAAATTCTTACTTTGCTGTCCCTTTCCTGTGACCTTTGGGCAAATTAAATAACCTTTCCTTCACTCAGTTTCCTGGTGTATGAAATGGGAAGCAAGATGATCTCATTATTACCTACTTTTTTTAACCTTTCAGGGTCAAAAATGAAAATAAAGTTGACTATGTATTACATTGTCAAGAAATGTCTGCTATTATCATTTGGAAAAATGTAATACGTATGTAGAGGTCATATGAATTACAACACTGAATTCTTATTATTATTACAAACATCCTAATGAATATTCTATATACAATACCTTATTTGATCATCACATCAACATTGTAAGGATAAATAATTGTTTTAAAGACGATTCTACCAACTTGATTGAAGAATTGTATAGAGAAAAATATCATAAAAAATGCCAGCTATTTGTGGAAGGACATTTAAAGAGCAAACCTTGAGTGTCAGAATGACAAATCTGGATATGATCCATGCTGTGCTTAAGGGTTCACTAGAGATAATGAAATGACTAATGAAAATAATATTTTAGGAAAATTTAATCTAGCAAAAGTTTACAGGATGGTCAGGAGTGCAGAGTTGTTAAAGGGAGATAGGAAAGGTAAGAACCCTTTTATGTTGAATAAGCCTGAATTTAGCTATGTCTTTTGGTCTGACAAGAAAATAATTTGATAAAGTAAAAAGCATTCAATGTGACCTAAAATTTTTACCTAGCTCATCACATATATTGTAGAGCTTGAATCACATAAGCAAAGCTAAATAATATATATATGTATATATTTAAGGCCTATCATGAGGTCATTGATTAATGACCTACTCTATTTGGGCTACTGAAAGAAAATACCATAGACTGGGCAAATTAAGCAAAAGATATTCATTTCTCACAGTTGTAGGGTCTGGAAAGTCCAAGAGAAATATGTGGCTGATTTGGTTTCTGGTAAGAGACCTTATCCTGGAGTATGGAGGGATGCCTTCTCTCTGTGTTATCACATGGTACAGAAAGAAAGCTTTGGTCCCTTCCCCCTTTTGTAAAGGCCCTAGCCCTATTGGATTAGGGCCCTGCCCTTATTACCTCATTTAACCTTAATTACCTGGTTACAGGTCCTGTCTCAAAATACAGTCACATTGGAGTATAAGGCTTTAACATATAAATTTTGAGGAGGGACATAATTGAGGCTTTAGCAGTCAAGTTAACATATGAATTACTTACATGAAGGTCCAAGGAACCTCAAACAAAGAAACAGTGAGATAAAAGTTTCTGAGGCTGACATTCTGCCCGTAAGCCACTATACTTAATAAGAAATATATTTATGAGTGTATTGGGTGAATCAAAGTCCAGTATGATTCCCAGGGAAGTACATCTATGCAAGAGTTAATGAAAACCAAAAGCAGTCCTCCTAGTTACTTTCCCCCCACCACGGAATGCATAGATGCAAACGGAATCTTTCCTTACTTCTTATCCATTAGTTCATTGTGGCTCATCACAAGAGCTAAGATTATTGAAATTTCAATATTTCAAATATATGACAGAGATTTTATGATGAAGTCATCAATAGGGCAAGATTTTCTACCTCACATAAATATCTCCGCAAACGTATTCTCCTAAGGCTGTAGTTTATAAACATTAATAAGCTTCAGAACATTTTAATCAAATGAGATCCCAAGAATTAATATAGATTCAACATGTAAAGTAAATACAGTACAGTTGCTCTGATTAAACAGAGGGGACTAGATTCCTGTTCATTGATTGCCCTCCCACACTGTAGCTTCATGAAGTTATTAAGGCTTAGGAGAAGCTCTCCTACATGGCACATAGCGGAACACCTCTGCTCTAATTTGAGACTTGTGAACACCATGATACTAGAATTCCTCTACATTGGCAATGCTTCCACAGATGTCAGGTCTAAGGGCTTCATGGAATTGATTATTGAACGGAGAGGCAGAGAATTGGGGCAAAAGTACCATTACGTCTCTGCTAATAGCTTATTGTATGGTCTTAATCTCTCTGTTCCTCTTGATACACATCCCATTATCTATAAATGGAAAAGTTGATATCAGAACACTTGTCTATGAAGCAGGAAATATATATATATGTGTGTGTGTGTGTAAAATAAAAATAAGTAGCTCCTGATTATAATTATCATATTGCTACATAAACATGGAAATGAAATCAAGAAATATTTTATTTAATGCCATTTGACAGAAATTGATTAATTTTATTAACAGAAAATATTTCCTGTTTAACATTCACATGCTCCTTCTGTTATCAGTTTCTTCATTGATTTTGGTGTTAATAACTTAATACTCACAAGTTTAACTGATTCAGTCTCTCAATTTGCAGAGAAAATAAGGAATATATTTGTTCAATCCTTATTGCATATATCATCTATTATGTATCTATAATATATGATACGTAACTATTTAAATTGCACATGAACTTTATAGCCACCCTGTATAGTCACCCTATGAACTTTATAGCCACCCTGTATTGTCTATGTAAATACATATACAATTGATCCTTGAACAACATAGGGATTAGGATTACAAACCCCTCTCACAGTTGAAAATCCACTTCAACTTTTGGCTCTCCCAAAGTATGAATAGCCTACTGTTGACCGAAATCCTTACCAAGAACATTATTTGATTAATACATATATTTTAATGCATTCATAATATAACCATAATTTTCTTTTTGCTATTTCTAAGGTATACAGTGTATGAGTCTTTTTCAGATTGTGATAAATCTTCAAAAATTTTCTAGGATGTTTGTTTTTAAAAAAATCTGCTTAGGCATGAACTTGCACAGTTCAACCTACGTTACTCAAGGATCACCTCTGTGTATACATGCAGGGGGCCAAAAATGTATACACATTTTCAGAAAGAAAAAACTATTAAAATTATAATACTCATGCCATGTTTGACTTCTGCAGTTATAAGAGATACGGGATACAATATACAAGATATCAAGTATTATTGGTATTTGTATCTTGCCTATTACAGTTTTCCTTTCTGAAAATGTGTCTACATTTTTGTTGCCCTCTGTATGTGTATCTTTTATATATATAAAATAAACATGTTAATTGTTTAAGCTTGTGAGTATTATTATATAACAAAAATAAATTTATAAGTTAAAGAAACTTAAACCAGCAAAATTCAAACATATCCTGGTGCTTGAATGCAGCAGTTGATGTTGTTTTCTGATCATATGTCCCTAACACTTAAATATGGAACTGGCTGCTCCAGGGCATGTTCTTCAGTGTTTTTTTATTTGAACTTCACGTGTCTGACGATGCTTCAGGACTCCCTCTGTTACTCTGGGTTTGCACAACTATGAAAACTTCACTTGTATGACCTACTTAATGTCATTCAGTGATATATTATTTATACTTGAATTTGTCTGTGACCATTAAAATCGATAAATTGGTAATAGTGCAGTGCAGTTCTAACTAGCAACCTGATCAACAGCAGTAACATCATGCAGTGCTGTGTAAGGCTAGCATAGAAAGAATCTAGACTAGTGTTCATTCGTTTTTTCTCTAAAATAAAATTCCTGAGAACTTCTGGAGTCTGAAAATTTATTTCCATAACCAAATTTGTGGAATACTGAGGTTAGTTGCCTAAGTGATGTAATGTCCTTATTAGATTTCACATCTATTCTGTTTTGGGGCTGCGTGATGCAAGCCAGAATATCCAAGTTCTGGTTCTCAGCTCAAGGGTCCCCCAAAGGGGAAATAAGTGAGTCTTTTATTATTTTTTTGTTCTTGAAGAAGATTAATTCTTTTCCATTTCTTTATGTATAAAATGGAAATAGTGATGCCTATCATTGGTTATTATAAAGGAAGTAATGTATATAAAAAACAGAGTAAAAAAAGATTTGATCAACACTTTCTGAGTGAGTTTACTTTGGTGGTAGAGGATTGCGCTGGTCATTATGGAGGATAGGTCTGAGAGTATCCTGGAGGGCTAGTTTAGTTATGGCAAATTTCTTCAACATGTGTATGTCATTAAAATATTTAATTTCTCCATCATAAATGAAACATAAATGAAATTACAAAAAAGTAAGTAATGTCAAGAGAAAGAAGGAGGGAGAGGGTGGGGTCTTGGTGTATGCCACACCTTTTGGGGGCAAGACATGATTATAAGAGGGACTTGACCTAACAAATGCAATCAGTGTAACCTGGTTTCTTATACCCTCAATGAATCCCCAACAATTAAAAAAAAAAAAGCAAAACAAAACAAACCAAAAAAACCATTATAACAACCAATAAAATATAAGGCATCATTAGGGCCTAGTAGCTGAACTCATTCAAAAGACAGAGCTAGGAGAAAAGACCAGATCATGTGCTTGCTTAACTTAAAAAAGTGAATTGAAACATAATTTTCTAAGAGTCTTTTATAGGAAAAAAATCTTTAAGTTTGCAATTTTTGTTTTTTAACAGATCTTGCTCTGTCCCCTGGGCTAGGGTACAATGGCCTCATCATAGCTCACTGCAATCTCAACCCCGTGGGCTCTTTATTCTCCCGTCTCCACTTCCACCACACCAAGCTAATTTCTAATTTTTGTAGAAAGGGAGTCTCCCTTCTTGTTCAGGGTGGTCTTAAATTTCTCTCTTCACGGCATCCTCCTGCCTCAGCTCCCAGAGTGCTAGGATAACATGCATGAGCCAATATGCTGGGCCGCAAATATTTTTTTACTGGATACTCATGAATAAATTCGTAAATATATATTTAAAAAAAATCTTTCTGTAAATATTCACCAATACTATTATAGAATTTTATTCTCCTTCTTATGATTAAAGTCATTCTTAGTCACTTTTAAATTTTGCCCTATTTGTAGAAATTCCTTTAATAATAACTTAGTTATTCTTTATGAAAATCATATTCGTAACATTTGAGTTTAAAAGTAAATATTTAATTCTTCTACTTTGACTATACCCGACACCAATGAATCAAAAATATTTGGACTATTATTTGTCAATATAATAAATTAAAGAAAAATCCCATTAAATTGGTATACCACAGTCAAGGACTTTCAGGTCAAAGAAATCCTTTCAGATGTCTTGTCGGGATGGAAGGTCTTTGTACTCCATTAGAAATGAAATATAGGATACAAATATAGCATTTATTATGCTGAGTTAATATTATTTTCAGAGGAACATATTGCAGATTAAAAGGTTTTCACGTTGTCCACGGACTATATAGTTACAAATTATGTCAAATTTTACTTATAAAATAAATGTACATAGGATCTGATACGTTTAAAATAAGGAGATGCCTCATCTATTTCCTGAATTATCTCAGGATGTAATCCTATTTGTAACATCACTCAAAAAATGTTCTGGGCAAGAAATAAAAGACATTTGGGTTGTAATAAAATTGCTTTGAGCGAGTGTTTCTTGAGTGGCTGAACTTCAGGCTATTGCCTGCCATGACATGGAATTTCAAAGTGCTCAATTTTTTTTTTTTTAAATCTCCCTTGATACCACCTCTCTCAGAGCCCCCTAGCAAGCAGAAAAGGGCACACAGTGATGTTGAACATTCGTGTTTCTAGTTTGGAGTCAGAAGCCAAAGAATAAATGAATTCTAGAATGAAGTGAAGATTTCCCAGCCCTTCAGTGAGAACAGCTATTCCTGAAGTAAAGGTAGCAGTGCGGCATACATACAGACCTATGAGTCACAGCTATATGAAAAAGGAAAGATTAAACAGAAAAATGTGTTCTGAGAATTAGGACTCTCTGCAGGGATAAAATGGGCTTTTATTTGAAAGGGCTTTTCTGTCATTAAAGTAGAGCAGGCCATAAAGTATCATGTAAAATAGTCATGTTAGTAAAACCCATGAAATAGGTAAGTGCTGTCTTAGGTAGAATTTGTTGCTAACCACGAACCAACTAAGAACCAACACTGTCAAGACAAACAAAAAGTTTTCTCACTCACACCCAAAGCATTGCTTCAAAAAAATAAATGACATGCATATTATGGAATAAAATTTTTCTACAGCATTTTAATATGTAATTTTAGAAGAAACTGAATGATCGTCATTTATATAATTGTATGTTTCTGAAAATGACGACACTTTAAAGCTTCTGTGCATTGTGCTGCCCGGTAGCTATTGACCCTTTTTAGTCCTGCTGGGCTTGTAATCATGACCGTCAGTATTTTTGCTGTTTTATAGTAATGCCATGTTATTTACAGCACTCTGACATACTTTCATGTGGTTGGTTCTTTCTCAGGAACCCAGTTTAACTATTATTTATTGATATATCATTGCCTTTGAAAAGCTTCTACTGGCACAATTTATTATTAAAATTTTCAAAAAAAAATGATAATGGGCAGTGCCTGTGGCTCAGTGGGTAGGGCTCCAGCCCCATAACCTGAGGGTGGTGGGTTCAAACCCGGCCCAGGCCAAACTGCAACAAAAAAATAACTGGGCATTGTGTCAGACGCCTATAGTCCCAGCTACTTGGGAGGCTGAGGCAAGAGTATCACCTAAGCCCAGTAGTTGGAGGTTGCTGTGAGCTGTGATGCCACAGCACTCTACCAAGGGCAACAAAGTGAGTGAGACTCTATCTCTAAAAATAAATAAATAAATAAATGATAAACTGGGAATACCTAAACAAAATATGCTAAAAACACAAAACAAACCGAGTTAAGGTAAGCACTTTAGAGTACCTGAGAGGTCAAATCCAAGAAGTACTAACATTAAAAGGTCCCAATGAGATTTCAGGTACTAACAACTCAAATATTACATCTCAATTGATTCAGAAAAACCATGTGACTCCATGTCTTTCAAATATAGACTTTTTGGAGTAAAAAAATCCAAGTAGATTTCTAGGGGAGAAAAAAGGATGTGTTTGTTAATGATGGGACTATAACCCATACATCTTAAAATGAAATTCTCTCATTATTTGATGAGGAATATTCTATCATTTGATAAAGAACAAAATGATCCTCTGAATTTTAATATATCATTTTCCTTAATCAGACAATTCCACATCACAACTTATTCCTCTAACTGAAGGTATTAGCCATTCAGTGCTGTTCACATTTTTCCTCATTTCTCTTTCTCCAGTATACCAGGAACAAACGTACTTCCCCACCGGCTGGGAGTGAGGTATGACCACAGGGCTGGACTGGGGTGAGGGGACTGAGGTGCTCACATGTGGTGCAAAATTGAAGGGAATGTCAAGTATCTCAGTTGCCAAGAAAAATAATATTTCAATGAATGTTTTAAAGAATCGAAATTTTTATTTATTTATTTATTTTATTGTTGGGGATTCATTGAGGGCACAAGAAACCAGGTTACACTGATTGCATTTGTTAGTAAAGTCCCTCTTACAATCGTGTCTTGCCCCCAAAAGGTGTGGCACATGCCAAGACCCCACCCCCTTCCTCCTTCTCTCTCTCTCTCTCTCTGATCTTTCTTTCCCCCACCCCTCCCTCCTTTAAAGAATCAAAATTAATGCAAAAAATCCAGGATGATCAAAATATCCACATGCAAATAAAGGTGGGATCAGAATTATTGATTTTTTTCCTTTTGTTTTAAGCTTTGACAAGGCTGGGTTGGGTTCTGTGCTGATTCTTCAAGTGATATCAACTAATAAAATGTGAATTTAAAACCATGCTCACAGTGAGATCAATTATTGACGACTCACAAGGAAGAAAAATTATTGAAAGGATAGAATCCCGCTATCAGCCAAACTGATTTGAATAATAATATATAATTCTATGGAATTATTACTCAGTCCACTGACAATTTAATAGATTGCTACATGACTACTATGTCTTTATATAATTATTTGCAAATAGAGGGCATTTTAAAGGAAATGCATTTAAGAAGCTGGGAATTCTCACATATGGAATTGGGCAGGCACTTACTTATTCAGATGGTATTGATTTATTTAATGAATTTAAATTGAGCATCTCATATTTCATAAATACTTCTAAATATATAATGAGAGTGTAATAAAAGTTCTTGCCTTTAAAAGACTTATTATCTCACTGGAAATAAAGGTACACTCAATGTCTTACCCCAGAGGGATGGAGTTCTAGGAATTTAATAAGTCTGTTGCTTGGAACGTAAAGTGTGCTCTCTCCATAGGGACACAGTTAGAAAAATAACTGGTCTCTGAAGCTATATTTTAAACCCTACTAAATAAAAGCAGTTTACTAGAAAAACTGGTAGTGTGCAATGACACTGGGATCTTTTTCTCCCTCCGGAGCACCGAGAGACGAGACACCCCATCTTTCTTGCAGTAGTGGGAGAACATGTGATTAGTTTAGCTCATGGAATGTGAGAGAAGTGATGCGTGCAAAGCAGAGGGATCTCACACACGGTGCGTTTACACTTGTGTTACCTGGAAGACAGGGATCTCTCTGATAAGAAATGGAGTGTGTAGGAAAAAGCACTGTAGACAAGTCTTCTTGGTCAAGATATCAATGGCAGCTCACAGACGGGGATGGAAAGGTGATGCCCTGCACACGGAAGTGGCTGGAATGTGAAGCAGGGTACTCAGGCAAGTTGTCTGCACAGTATGTGCCCTGGGAGACTGATTCACCTGTTTCAAGATTGGACATAAAATATGGCAAAAACCATAATTTCAAAGAGCAAATATGGGGGAGGAAGCCTCAAATATCTGTGCTGTGAAAATCGTATTATGTGTATGTGTTTTCCAACTACTAGCTTTATCTTTTTAAGTTAGCAGCTAGTTGAGTCTTTGATGAATTCTGATCTATTTTACCTGCCCTAAATGAAATCGGGGAGAGTTTAAATTAATATTTAAGCCACAGTGCTAAAAGAAAACGGTTCATTCCTGTCTGAGGTAAGCAGCATTTGTTGTCTCCGGGAACTGGATCAGGGAAAAGTAAAACTCAAGAGATTTTGGTGGACAGCATGAGAAGGCTCTCCTATGCAGAAAAAACTTTGAAGATCTGCATTCTGTTTATTAGACTGAGCATATTTTTAGTTGCCACCCAAATAAAAAAGAAGGCTGGGTCGGAACACATCCTACTATTTTAATCCTAAATGCTAAAAAGAATGGTAAGACCGTTCCCAGGTACAGAAGATGGGGCAACAGTCGGTGACATTACGGAGTTCTGATTTGGACGTATTGAGTTGAAAGTGATGGTGAGATAACTTATCGAGAACTGACCCTGTGCCCAGGTTTGCTTACTGAATTCTAGGGTGAAAAACGGGAATCAAATTCAAATGATTATAGTGTTTAATAACATGTGCAATTTTCCATAGTGGCACAGGGGAGAAAATAGCCAACTAACTATGCTGGTCTCCCATGCTTCGCTGAGAATATAATATTTGAGTTTTATCTAAAATGATGAGCATAAACTTGCCAGATAAACTAGCAGGAAAGAGGTGAAGGCAGAGATATTCAAAGAGAAGAAACAGCAGAGTTCTAAGTACATAAAATCACATGATATATTGGGCTACCTAAAAGCAATTTTGTGTGGGGTGAGAAGAATAAAAGTAACCTTGGAGAAGGCGGCTTACAACATCATCAAGAATGTCTGGGCCATGAAATAAAGTTTGGCTTTTATTCACTAAGCATTCTAGAGCTATTAGAAGTATTTAAGAAGAGGAGAGATCGATCCAATTCATATTTCAGAAAGACCAATCTCACGAGGCAGGATGAAGAATGGATTATATAAGGACAAGATAAAATGGAGAGAGAACACTTATGAGGCTTTCAAACTATTTCAGGTGACAAATGATGACAACCTAAAGTGAGTATCAATGTGTATGTGAAAAGAGGGGCGAATGCCAAACCTATTTAGAATATAAACTCAGCCTGCTTTGGTGACATTATAGGTGTAGTGTACAAATCAGAAGCCTGAGGTGAGGATGGAAGGATGAAGATTATGAGTTAGAGGGAAAGACCTAACATGACCGTTTCCTAAGTTGGAAGTCATTCTGTGTCATTCGCCATTCATGAGGTCAAGTGTCACTGATCCGTAACGTGTGACGATTGTTAGCACAGACGACTATTGACTTGCATTCCCTGTGTCTGGTCTGTCCCTACTCACAATTACAAGGGATTCTTGAATCTTCACAGTTGGTATAGGAGGTGGGTTAGGTGTGTTATACTTGACAAAAGTATCATGAGATCCAAGAGATCAGAATAAGAAGGTCCTTATTTAAAAGAACGTGGGATTTTCTCCTCAGTCCGTACTTTGAAATGAACCACAGGGACCTTAATCTAGGTACTGTGCTGCTGTGGAAAAACTAGGTCCATCCGTGTTGCTCCACCTCATCTCAAAGCATGTACCGGCTTGTGGTTGCCAAGGGACGAAGTCCTGTGCCATCAATTCTAGTTCTCTCTCTCTCTCTCTTTTTTAATTAAATCATAACTGTATACATTATTGCATTTATGTG
The DNA here is from genome assembly GCA_963574575.1 of Galagoides demidoff. NCBI lineage: Eukaryota > Metazoa > Chordata > Mammalia > Primates > Galagidae > Galagoides > Galagoides demidoff. The sequence continues at coordinate 35,340 of CAUYQV010069840.1, forward strand.
GCACAATGTGCTGATTTTATATACAATTTACACCAAACTGGTTAACATAGCCTTCCCTTCACTTACTTAAATATCGTGTTAAGACATTTATACTCTACTCTTAATAAATTTGACAGGTACCCTTGCAATATACACCTAAGTGAGGTCCCACCAGTTACCCTCCCTCCACCCACCTGCTTCCCTCCTACCTCTTCCCTTCTTCATCCTGGGATATAGTTGTGTTTTATCTTTTCTATGAAAGTGCGGGTGATTATATATTGGTTTCATAGTAGTACTTAGTACATTGGATACTTTTTCTTTCATTTTTGAGATATTTTACTGAGAATATGTTCCAGCTCCATCCATGTAAATATAAAAGAGGTAAAGTCTCTATATTTTTTAGACCAAAAATCACTTTACAACAAAGATATTTGCACCACAATATGTACTACAGCCCAATTCATAATAGCCAAGTCATGGAAGCAGCCCAAGTGCACATGGATTAACAAATTGTGGTATATGTACACCAGGGAATATTATGCAGCCTTTCCCTTTCTCTTACATTTTTCTTTGCATCATTCAAAATGAAAATAATCATCTTATTTTATCTTTAAAAAATAATTTTTTAGGCTCGGCGCCTGTGGCTCAATCCGCTAAGGCGCCAGCCACGTACACCTAGGGTGGCGGGTTCGAATCCCCAGCCCGGGCCCGCCAAACAACAATGATGGCTGCAACCAGAAAATGGCTGGGCGTTGTGGCGGGCGCCTGTGGTCCCAGCTACTTGGGAGGCAGAGGCAGGAGACTTGCTTGAGCCCAGGAGTTGGAGGTTGCTATGAGCTGTGATGCCATGGCACTCTACCCAGGGGGATAGCTTGAGGCTCC
>CAUYQV010069841.1:0-30913 GCA_963574575.1 Galagoides demidoff
GAGTGTTAAAGTCCCCTGTTATTATGGTGTTATAGGATATCATATTGCTCAGACTAATTAAGGTCTGTTTCAAGAATCTAGGAGCATTTAAGTTGGGTGCATAAATATTTAGAATTGAAATGTCTTCTTGTTGTATTTTTCCCTTGACCAATATGAAATGTCCATCTTTGTCTTTTTTGACTTTTTGACTTTAGTTGCTTTAAAGCTGTCTGCATCTGAAAATAAGATTGCAACCCCTCTTTTCTTCTGAATTCCGTTTGCCTGAAAAATCGTCTTCCAACCCTTAACTCTGAATTTTAATTTGTCTTTTGAGGCTAGGTGTGTTTCCTGCAGACAGCAAATATATTGATTGTGTTTTTTAATCTAATCATCCAGTCTATGCCCCTTCAATGGAGAATTCAAGCCATTAGCATTTATTGAGATAATTGATAAGTGTGGTAGCATTCTATTCATCTTATTTTGTGAGAGTCCATTGCTTAGTTTTATCTTTTGTGTCATTATGGAAGCTAGGTTCTGTCATTTAATTTCTGGGTGTTTACTTCGCTGGTGGTCCATTGTGATGGTCAGTGTGTAGAATAGGTTGAAGTATTTCCTGTAGAGCTGATCTTGTTATGGTAAATTTCCTCAATGTTTGCTTATCAGTAAAAGATTTGATTTCTCTGTCAATTTTAAAGCTTAGCTTAGCAGGATATAGAATTCTGGGCTGGAAATTGTTTTGTTTAAGTAGATTAAAGGTAGATGAGCATTGTCTTCTGGCTTGGAAAGTTTCATTAGAGAAGTCTGCAGTCACCCTAATGGATTTGCCCCTATAGGGCAATTGGTGCTTACTTCTGGCAGCTTGCAAAAATCTTTTTTTTTGTCTTGACTTTGGACAGGTTCATCACAATGTGTCTTGGAGAAACTCTATTTGAGTTGAGACGACCTGTGGTCTGATATCCCCCTGAGTGTATCCAAATCTTTCGTGATATTTGGGGAATTTTCATTTATAATATTGTCTAGTATGGCTTCCATTCCTCTGGGGCATTCTTCTTCCCCTTCCCCTACCTATAACTTGCATGTGTGAATGCTTCATAAAGTCTCATAATTCTGTCAGTGAACATTCTGCTTTCTCTCTCTCTTTTTCTTCCTCTTTAACTGAGTTATCTCAAAAGCTTTGTCCTCTACCTCTGAGATTATTTCTTCTGCCTGGCTTAATCTGTTGTTGATACTTACTATTGCATCTTTTAGTTCCCTAATTGACTGCTTCAATTCCTTTGGCTCAGTTATATCCTTTCTATATTCTTCATATCATTCATCTCTTATTGATTCTGTTTTTGGATTTCCTTTTGGTTATTTTCCTCTTTCTCAGCAATTTCCTTCATTGTTTTTTGGTTATTTTTCACTTTCTCAGAAATTTCCTTCATTGTTTTAATCATCTGTATTTTAAATTCCCTTTCTGTCAGTGCTAACATTTCTTTATAGGTGGAATCCTCTGCAATAGCTACCTCATGGTCCCTTGGGGTAGGGGGGGTTTCTCTGGACTGGTTTTTCATGTTGCTAAGATTTTTGTGCTGATTCTTCCTCATGAGTGTTTTCTTTGATCTGTTTCCTTGTCCTAATTTTCCTTTCACTTCCTCTTGCTCTTTAAGTCACCATGCCTTTGACCCAAGGTTTTGATGAGTCCTTTTGGTACAGGACCAAAAGGATGAGAAGACTGAAGAGTAAGAAGGGAAAAATAATTAAAAAAAAAAAAAGATAAAAGAGGGCAGTGCCTATGGCTCAAGGAGTAGGGTGCCAGCCCTATATACCAGAGGTGGTGGGTTCAAACCTGGCCCTGGACAAAAAAAACCTTCAAAAAAATAAATAAATAAGAGAAAGTAATGGGGTGAGTTAAGGGATTACTGACAAAAAGAAGAGAGGCACAGAAAGAGGGAGACAGGAGTAATAAAAGTGTACAGTAAGGTACTTTGGTACCCACACCTTAAAAACCCTCAACCTCTGGGGGAGCTGGGTTGCATGGTTCTCTTCAGGTCAGCAGCTCTTTGCCAGCTTGAGCAGACATGGTACTCCACCTGCACCAAATAGAGAAGAAAGACAAAATACTGTAAATCAAACCAAACCAAACAAACAGAAAACCTTACAGTATAAAATTGGGGGGAAAACCCCCAAATAATAGGGGCAGAAACACTAGCAAAAATGAAGTTATTATTAAAGAAGGCAACAATGGAAAATTATATTTAAACTAGAAAAATGAAGAAAAAAATCTAGGGGGAAAATGTTGAAATAAAAAAACAAAAACAAGGCAGTATATATATCTTGCTGAATATTGTCTGGGCAACAGGTGATCTTCTGGGGTATGAGATGCTAATCACAATGCTGATACAGCTATATGAGATGGAGAATGAAGGCCTCTGCTGACTTCTTTGCCCTCAAACCCTGCAGGGTTGAGAATCTGAATCTCTTCTCAGCCCACTTAAAAGACACTTTAAACTGTTAACCTTGGCTAAGCAGAAGCTTTCCCAGGAAAGCACTTATCACTGGGATCTCTCCTGAAGTGGCTGCCCACTTATCCAGTGCACCAAAGGCCAGTACTGCCAAACACTGAAAGTTCTGCTCTTCTCCAATGTCTCAGTACTGGCCTTTGGTGCTGCTCACAGTCACTAGATCATCACCCAAGGTCTCCCAGCTGGAGCCTCACTCTGTGACCCTGAGGGCAGAGCTCACAGGGCAGTTCTCCCACAATGGCTGTGCACAGCCCACAAACAAACAATGCTAGCTCTCTTCTGGCCAAGCAACTCAGTCCCAGATCCTGGACAATGCTTAAAGTCACCTACACTCTTGCCCAAGTTCTCCCAAGTAATTGAACTGAGTGCCCAAGTCCAAAAAAACAAAACAACCCACAGGGAATGCCTTCCCTGTCTGCAATCTTGCTGCTGTTGTAGTTACAGCTGTGGCAGCCTCAGACCAAACACAACCACTCACCACTTATTCACTTCTTTTGTCCTCCTCCTGGGGTCCAGAAGTCTCTTGCTGTCTTCTTGCATCTCCAAAGGGATGTTTCTGGGCAGAGCCCACAAGCCAGAGATGCCTGGAGTCTTCTTTCCCCAATCTCACCAAGCCTGGTTACAGCAAAGCCTGGTTACAAAAAAGCTATTACTTCACTGCCATCTTGCTCCCTCCTTCCAGTTGTTTCTATTCTTAATTTCCATTTTTACTTTCATCAAGAGCAAGGATGCCTGTATTTTTGTCATAAGGAAGAGTTTGGTTATGCTCAGGCCGGAAAGGAGTTTCAAGAAACTCTCCCAGATTTTTGAGTACCTCAAAAATCCTTGCAATACAGAAGTGGCCTAAATACCATGCCAATCAATACCATTTCTTCTATCACTCTCATTCTCTCCTGTTCTTCAATTCTTTTCTTTCATTCCCCTTCATTTTTTCTTTTTCTTTTCTTTTTCTCTTTCATTCTTTTTTCTTCATTGTTTCTTTTCCTGCTTGCACTTTACTCTTTTCTTTCTTATGACCTAAGCTTTGAGACAAGGTAATTTGAAGCAAAGGAGAAAGTGAGGGGTGGCTCAGTGATTAGGGAGCTGGTCCCATATATAGGAGGTGGCAGGTTCAAACCTGGCCCTGGCCAAAAACCATAAAAAAAAAAAAAGGAGACCGTGAGAAGGAAAAAAGAGGACAAGGGCTCAGTGCTTGTGGCTCAAGGGGCTAAGGTGCCAGACACATACACCTGAGCTGGCAGGTTCAAATCCAGCCCAGGCCTGCCAAACAACAATGATGGCTGAACCAAAAATAGCCAAGTGTTGTGGCAGGTGCCTGTAGTCCCAGGCATCTACCCAGAAGAAAAAAAATGCTTTTGTCATAAGGACATTTGTACTAGACTATTTATCACAGCTCAATTTATAATCACTAAAAGGTGGAAACAGCCTAAATGCCCACCAACCCAGAAAAGGATGAACAAGCTGTGGTATATATATACCATGGAATACTATTCAGCTATTAAAAAAGATGGAGACTTTACATCTTTCATATTAACCTAGACTGAGGTGGAACACATTCTTCTTAGTAAAGCGTCACAAGAATGGAGAAGCAAGAATCCAATGTATTCAATTCTAATATGAACACAGTAAATAAGTTAATACAAGGAATGGGATAGGGGAATGAGAAAGGGGGGGAGGAGGGAGGAAGAGGGTCACGGTGTATGGCATACCTCTTGGGGGTGGGACACATAAATAAGAGGGGCTTTATCTAACAAATGCAATCAGTGTAACCTAATTCCTTGTACCCTCAATGAATCCCAAACAATTAAAAAAGAAAGAAAGAAAGAAAACTGTTCAGTTGGCAAGAAAGAAAGAGGAAAGAAAGAAAGAAATGTAAAACTTTCTCAAAACAAATGAAAATGAAAACACAGCATCTAAGAATCCATGGGATATAGTTAAAGAAGTAATAAGAGGAAAGTTTACAGTGGCAAGTGCCTACATCAAAAAAGTAGAAAAGTTTCAAATAAATAACAATGCTTCTCAAATAACTAGAGAAACAAAAGCAAACCAAACTCAAAATTAGAAGGAAATAAATAATAAAGATCAGAGAAGAAAGAAATGAAATTAAATTTACAAAGATGAACACAAAGTGAGAGGTTATTTTGAAAAGATAAACAAAATTGGCACACTTTTAGTCATACAAACTAAGACAAAAAGAGAGAAGATCCCAAAAAATAAAATCAGAGAGGAAAAGGACATATTACAAGTGATACAGAAGAAATCAAAGGAACATTGGAGACTTTGATGAGCAACTATATGCCAATAAATTGGAAAATCTAAGAAAATGGATAAATTCCTAGACACATTCATTCCAGAGAGGCAAGGATTGTTCAACATATGCAACAATCAGTATGGTACATCATATCAACAGAATGAAGAACAAAAACCATGTGATAATTTCAATTGATGCTGACGAACCATTTCATAAAATTCAACAGTACTTTATGATAAAACCTCTCAAAAAACTGGGTATAGAAGGAATTTACCTCAACATGATAAAAGCCATAAAGACAGACCCACAGCTAGTATCATAGTGAGTAGAGAAAAACTGAAAGATTCTGGTAGAAAGAATCTTTATTCAATAAATGGTGCTGGGAGAACTGGATATCCACATGTAAAAGACTGGAACCGGACCCATACCTTTCTCCACTCACAAAAATTGATTCAAGATGGATAAAAGACCTAAATCTAAAGCACAAAATGTAAAAATCTTCAAAGAAAGTGTGTGGAAAACACTGGAAGCTATTGACCTGGGGAAAGACTTTATGAAGAAGACTTCCCTGGCAATTGCAACAACAACAAAAATAAACAAATAGGACTTAATAAAATTGAAAAGCTTCTGTACAGCTAAGGTGACAACAACCAAAGCGAACAGACAACATATACATTGGGAAAGGATATTTGCATATTTTGAATCAGACAAAAGCTTGATAACTAATATCAACAGAGAACTCAAATTAATAAACATAAAAAGAGCCAAAAATCCCTTAGGTCACTGGGCAAGAGAGATGAATAGAACCTTCCCTAAAGAAGAAAGACAAAGAGCTAACAAACATATGAGAAAATGCTCAGTGTCCCTAATTATTAGAGAAATACAAATCAAAACCACCCTGAAATATCATCTAACCCCAGTGAGAATGGCCTACATCACAAAGTCTCAAAACTGCAGATGCTGTCATGGATGTGGAGAGAAGGGAAAACTTTTACACTGCTGGTGGGACTGAAAACTAGTACAACCTTTTTGGAAGGAAGTATAGAAAACCCTCAAAGAACTCAAGCTAGACCTCTCATTTGATCCTGCAATCCCATTACTGTGCATCTACCCAGAGGGGAAAAAAATCCTTTACCACAGGGACACTTGCACTAGACTGTTTATTGCAGCTCAAATTAGCCAAAATGTGGAAACAGCCTAAATGCCCACCAACCCAGGAATGGATTAACAAGTTGTGGTATATGTGTGCCATGAAATACTATTCAGCCACTAAAAAGATGGAGATTTTACATCTTTTGTATTAACCTGGATGGACGTGAAACAAAGCATCACAAGAATGGAGAAGCAAGAATCCTATTTACTCAATTCTGATATGAGGACAATTAATGTCCTAGTACATGGTAGGAGGTGGGGGATGGAGAGAGCTGAGAAAGGGAAGGAGGGATGGGATGGGGAGATAAGGGATGTTGCACACCTACCTCTAGGGGGCAGTACACAAATATAAGAGGGTCCTCATCTAACAAAAAGCAATCAATGTAACCTGGTTCTGTGTGCCCTCAATGAATCCCCCCCCCCAAAAAAAAACCCTGAAAGATTCCTCTAAGGTCTGGAACAATACACAGATGCCCATTCTCACTGTTTTTACTTAACATAGTAGTGAAAGTTCTACCTAGAGCAATCAGATAAGAGAAAGAAATAAAGAGCATTCAAATTGGAAATGAAGGGGTTTTTACCCCTTCATTATCCTTTGCAGATGACATGATCTTACATCTAGAGAAAACTAAAGATTACACAAAACAAAACCTATTAGAACTGACAACAGATTTGGTAAAGCTGCAGGATACAAACCCAACATATATGAATCAGTAGCATTCCTATGCCAACAGCAAACAATCTGAAAAGGAAACTAAGAAAGCGCTCCCATTTACAATAGCTACAAATAAAATAAAATACCTAAGAAAAAACTTAACCAAGGAAGTAAAAGATCTCTATGATTAGAACTGTAAAACATTGATGAAAGATGTTAAAGAGGACAAACAAAAATAGAAAGATATTCCAGACTCATGAAATTAAAGAACCAATATTATTAAAAAGTCCATATTACCCAAAGCAATCTAAGATTCAGTACAGTTCTCATCAAAGTACCAATGACATCCTTCACACAAATAGAAAAAGTGATCCTGGCTCAGCGCCTGTGGCTCAAGCGGCTAAGGCACCAGCCACATACACCTGAGCTGGTGGGTTCAAATCCAGGCCGGGCCTGCCAAACAACAATGATGGCTGCAACCAAAAATAGCTGGGCATTGTGGCAGGCACCTGTAGTCCCAGCTACTTGGGAGGTGGAGGCAGGAGACTTGCTTGAGCCCAGGAGTTGGAGGTTGCTGTGAGCTGTGATGCCACAGCAATCAACCCAGAGTGACAGCTTGAGGTTCTGTCTCAAAAAAAGAAAAAGAAAAAAAAAGTGATCCTAAAATTCATATGGAACCACAAAAGACCTAGAACATCAAAAGCCATCCTAAGCAAAAAGAACAAAACTAGAGGAATCACATTACTTGACTTCAAATTATATTACAGAGCTCTAGTAACAAAACAGCATGGTACTGGCATAAAAACAAAGACAAAGGGCAATGGAACAAAATAGAGAGCCCAGAAATAAGTCCACACATCCATACTGAACTTTTGCTTGACAAAGTTGCCAAGAATATACAGTGGGGGAAGGACAGTCTCTGCAGTAAATGGTGCTAAGAAAACTGGATGTCCATATGCAACAGAATGAAACTTAACCATTATCTCTCATCATATACAAAAATCAAATCAAAAATGGATTAAAGACTTAAGTATAAGACCTGAAACTATGAAACTATTAAAAGAAAATATTGGGGAAATGCTTCAGGACATTAGTCTTGGTAATAACTTCTTGAGTAATTACTCCCACCTCCCCAAAACACAGGCAACCAAAGCAAAATTGAACAAATGGGATCATATCAAGCTAAAAAGTTTCTGCACAGTGAAGGAAACAATCAAAAAACTGAAGAGATGATCTATAGAATGAGAGAGAACCTTTGCAAACTATCCTTCTGACAAGGTACTAATGACTAGAATGTACAAGGAACTCCAACAATTCAGTGTGAAAAAATTAAAAAATTCAATTAAAAAAAAGGGCAGGGTGGCACCTGCGGCTCAAAAAGTGGGGCACTGGCCCCATATACCAGAGGTGGTGGGTTCAAACCTGGCCCTAGACAAAAACGGCAACAACAACAAAAAATTTAAAAAGGACAAAGGATCTGAATAGACCTTTCTCAAAAGAAGACACATGAATGGCCAACAGGTATGTAAAAAATACTCAAAATCATTAGTCATCAGAGAAATGCAAATCAAAACTACAATGAGATATCATCTTACAGCTGTTACATGGTTTTTATCAAAAAGATAGACCATAACAAATGTTGGCAAGGATGTTGAGAAAGGGAAACCCTCACACACTGTTGGTGGGAATATAAACTAGTGTAACTACTATGGAGAACAGTATGGAGATTCCTCAAAACAATTAAAATAGAACTGCTGGGATTAAATGCAAAAGAGGATAATTCAGTATATCAAAAAGGTGTATGGGGTGGCACCCAGAGCACCATGGGTAGGGCACCGGCCATATACACCAGGGCTGGCAGGTTTGAACCTGGCCCAGGCCAGCTAAAAAAACAACAATGACAACTGCAACAACAACAACAACAAAAGTAGCTAGGTGTTGTGGCAGGCACTTGTAGTCCCAGCTACTTGGGAGCCTGAGGCAAGAGAATCACTTAAGCCCAAGAGTTTGAGGTTGCTGTGAGCTGTGACACCATAGCACTCTACCCAGGGTGACAGCTTGAGACTCTGTCTCAAAAAACAAACAAACAAACAAAAAAAACAACCAATTGATCTCATGGAGACAGAGAATAGAATGATGCTTACCAGATGATGGGAGGGATTCAGGGAGGAGGGATAAAGTAGGGACAGCCAAGGGCTGCAAAAATATAGTTAGATATTCAGATAAAATGAACAATATGTGATAGCACACTATAGTCAACAATGCCACATAAGTTAGGGTATGCTTTAAAATAACTAAAAGAGTAGAGTTGGAATATTCCTACCATAAAGAAATGATAAATGTCCGAGGTGATGGTTACCCCAATTACCCTGATTTGATTAACTCCATTGTATGCCTATATCAAAACATCATACACATCCTGTGAAGATATACAGCTACTATGTACCCATAATAATTAAAACTTAAAATTAAAAATTAAAACACAAAAATAGAATCATCAATGGAGGCCAATACCAGTGAGTTTGAGTTTCAGAAGCAACAGAATATTCATTCTCCAATTGTCTCATGAAAACAGAAGAAAATCCAGTAGATACCACCACAGCCAAGGGGCCCAAGTGACTACATGCACCTCCCCTCCCATGAACCCTAGAGAGAACATAGTACCCCACATGCAGCCGAGAGTGTTAGACAGGGACCAAATCTGCATGTGGCAGATACAGGAAAGAAGGGCAATTCCTAGGGGTGGAGAAACTGGAGACCAGTCAGGGGAATGGACTGTAAGAAAACACAAAACACCTGTCAATCATGTATATCAATCATCTGGTAACACCCCCGCCCCCAGACAAGACCAATAAAAGGAAAGCACCTAGGAATTCATAACATCTTTCTCCAGTCACAGACACTCACTTGTTTCTCTCGCCAAAACGTGTTTTCACTTTGTATAGCTTCCTTTTTTTCTGCAATAAAAGCTGTTTGTGTGGAATTGCTTCCTGTCTGCAATCACTTCATCACCCTGTCCTTCCTTGTGATTCCTCCAAGCAAAGGGCCAAGGAACCAGGACAACAGAGGCTGGGTCTGACACTTGGTGCAAAAACCTGGGAGCCTCTTCTCTGTTTGAAGGCAGGTGACAGAGTATGTGTGTTTGTTGGAGGTAGCCTTGTCACATTATATTTATGTCTCCTTGCTTTCCTGAGCCTGGTGAGACATGGTGAGTAGTGCAAATATGGCGCAAACCCTGGAGTTCCTTTCCTTTTTGTTATGACACTAGGAGTTGGGAGATGGCATTGTGGAAACCCAATCCTGTTATATGCCAATCCAGGTCTTAGGGAATTCCCCTCACCCTCAGTCAATGGGGTGCTTGCTCTCTGGGGAGAGGTTTGTCCTCAAACTGAGAAAGTAGTGGAATGGATGAGGGGATACTCTAATTAGAAAACTTCCTGATTATAGTGAGGTCCTCATGTTCCTATCTTTCTCTTTCTAACACTTAGTTTTCTAGGACTGTGTCCTGTGACATCCCATGCTGTTTCAGACAGAGAACTGAGGAGTAGATGTGCCCCCACCATCAACCACGTCATCTTGTGGTGGGTATTCATTCGCTGAGTCTCTGGGACCGGGGAGGCTCCAACCATGGGGATAGGAGGTGGTGTACCCATGGGGAAGTACTGCCCAGAGGGATTCCTAAATGGGTGGTGGCCAACACATCAGGACCAGAGATGCCTGGTTGAATGGGAAGCCAGAATAGAGATTTGGGGCACAGCCTAATTAAGCAAGCTCCACCACAACATGGAAGGGTTTCAGAGCATGGCCTAATTAAGCAAGCTCTGAGCCAAACCTGCTAGACATGGGATATGCTTGACCTCATGGGTAATCTGCTCTTGGTTTATTCTCTTCTTATAGAGACAGGAAGCCTCGGTCTGCACCAATTCCCCCCAGAAGGTCTATTAAAAAACTGGAAGACCTCTCTCCTCTCTCTCTCTCTCCTCTTTCCCTCTTCTCTTCTCCTCCACTCTCTCCTTCTCTCTCCATCTATCTCTTCTTCTCTCTCCTCCTTAGTGCTGCTCTGCAGCATCCCTTCCCCGCCAATAAAGACCTTTCATACAAGTAAAAATAAACAAACAAAACAAAACTGGAAGACCCTTGGTCTTGACAACTTCTGCAAAACAAAACCAGCGTATTTCTGCAATACAGCTTGGCCCCAATATCAACTGCCAGGCAGAGAATCCTGGCATGAGAATTGGAGTCTTAACCTGAATACTATTCTCTAATTAGATTTCTTTTGTAGAAGGGAGGGACAGTCCCTATGTTTAGGAATACCTGAGAGATATAACCCAATATTGTGAGTGTTGTGCAAGAAGTATCAGATTAGGTGAATAGAAAAAGGATTGGGTGCCTCTTTGGCTCCAGACAAACCTCAAATTTTAGAAAAGAAATCAAGCAACGACAAAGGGACTATGGTTATAGTCTTGGTGACAGAGGAACTTCAAATCTCCTGGAATATGGTTCATCCCCTCCTTTTTACCTCTCTTGTCTGAGTCTAAATCTACCTTCCATATGTCTTTTACAGGATGTATTAGGGCCCACAGGACAGCCTGTGAAGGTCCAGGTTCCACTCTCAATGAGGGTCATAGATGACCAGGCCTGAAGGAGCCTGGGTTTAATATAGGCTCCCACTATACCACTGAGATCACACTTGAAGAACTCTGGGTAATCTTGGATGCTGCTAGTAAGTAAATTATTTTTTTGATTGATACAGGTGCAGAGAAGTGGGGGACCAATGGGAAAGGGACTGCAGGAAAATGCAGAGCACCTGTCATTCTTGTATCTCAATCATCTGATAACCTCCCACATCTGCTGTAAGCTGGAGTTCTTAATGTCTTTTTCCAGTCATGGAGACTGACCCATTCCTCTCTCTGGAATGTATTTTTGGTAAAGCTTCTTTTCTGCAATAAAACCTGTTTGTGTATAATTGCTTCCTGTCTGCCATCACTTCGTCACACTGACCTTCCAAGAAAGGAGCCAAAGAACTAGGACAAGAGTCTGCCAAGAGGCCAGACCTGACAAATAAGTCGTTGCTACAAAGGCACTGCCTCAGCTCCACTCAAATGTCTTTCCTGAAACCCACAGATGGTGAGACCTATCCAAATGAAGGTGATAGAAGGGTGAAACAGGTGACGGGAACAGAAGGTAAAGATGAGGTAAAGGTACCTGAGTGCAAATGTGGAGGACCTTTCCAGTCTCAGCCCCACCAAGGACATTTGAACACACGGTGTGTGAGCTGGAATATCTTCTATAAAGGACACTATTGGGGCAATCAGCAAAATCTGAGTCAGGTCTGCTGAGAAGCACCAGCCTCGAATTGGTGCAGACATCCAGGTGCCAAGTGCTGGGCTAGGACCATGGTCACCTGAAATGCACAGTGAACCCTGAGGAGCCTCAGGGACCTGGGTCCACATCCAAGAGTCAGGGCACAGATCCAGGGTGGGAGCAAGACAAACACAATGGGGACATGAAGAACTGGGGAAAGGACATACAGGAATACCTTGTACTAATCTGTACTCTGAAACTGCCAAAGTAAAAAGTTTGTTTTGTTTTAAAGGACCAGGCATGATGGTTCGTGTCTGTAATCCTGGCACTCTGGGAGCCCTAGGCAGAAGGATTGCTTGAGACCAGGAGTTCAAGACCAACCTGAGCAAGAGCGAGACATCATCTCTACCAAAAATAGAAAAAAAATGCTGGGTATGCTCCTGTATTCCTAGCTACTTTGATGAGACAGGTAGATTGCTTTGAGCCCAGGTGTTAGAGGTTTCAGTAAGCTATGATGACACCTCTGTATTCCACTGAGGATGATAGAGCAAGAAGTTATCTCAATAAAAAAGAAAGCTAAAATAAAAAATAAAAATAACATTTTTAAAAGCAGAGGGCTTGGGATTAGGGAAAGACTCACCCTGCTGCAAGACATGAAGGCTCCTGACCCCTGCACAACTCCCCACTGGTCCTCTCACCCCTTGTGCAAGGTCCACCATGGAAAGACTTGGGAGAGGACCATAGACCTCAGACCTCTGGGAGGGAGGTTCAGACATAAATATATGAGGGACCTTGGGCATGGACAACAAAGCAGAAACCGTGAGAGACCACGAGAGATGTGGCTGAGCCACAGATGCCAGAGACAGAGGGAGATTCAGTCAGGCAGAGGCTCAACAGCATCCACCTGAGGCAGGCTCAGCAGAGGGTGCAGCAGTCTGGGGACTTTGGGGGTGGGGGGTGGGGGACAAGTAGATGGGGGAATGAAGGGAGAGAGGGCAGGAGCGAAGAGCACAGCTGCTTCTGAGGATATGGCAGGATTTGGAGGCTGGTATGCCCAACCAGTGATTTCCAGTGGCAGAGAGACAGCCCTTCCCTTGCATAGCCCTAGACTTCCTATGATTGCTTACTCGACCCTGCCTTTCTCCTATCTCCCCTGCCTTCTCTCCCCTCCCCCACCCCACCGTGTGCCTGATTCCTGCCCCAGAGGGGAGGGAAGCCTTGTAGTTCAGCCCTGGGAAAGGGAGGCAGCAGGCACAGCTGCTGCCCCTCCTCTCTTGCTCTGCCTTCCCAGGGGACTGGTTCTGGCTGGCTGCCCCTGGCTGTGAGGCACAGTGCCTGTCCTGCTATTGCTCAGCTGAGGTGCCCTGTCTGCCTGGCTCCCTCCCAAGCTCTGTGCTGCCCCTGAAGGCCCTGCCAAGCCCAGGCCTGTGGAATCCTGGCTTTCCCAGCTGGCCCTGGCTGTAGCCAGACTCTCTGGTGCTCTACTCTGAATGGAGATACCTAGGTAGGGGCTACAGGAAAACAAAGCCCAATTTCTACACTCCCTGGGGAAAAGATTTGGAATAGGACCCTGCAACCAATCTGAGCTCTAGGGTTTCTCTCAGATGATGTTTACCAGATCTGCCATCAGAAGCAGCTTTCTAGGGTGGCCTAGGCCAGAACCTCATCTATGTGGTCTTATGAGGGCATGATGTTTATGTCTGAACCTCTCTTCCAGAGGTCTCCTATAAGTGGCCATCAGGTTGGCAAGTCTGGGGATTAGCTAGATTTTCCTACAATCAGCTCCATCTGGCTTACTGTGATTTTGCAGACTGAAAAAACATAACAGGAAGTAAAACCTGGTGACACTGTCTGGGTCCCTGAATCTAACTGCAAAAACTGGGCCTTATGGTAGGAGAAAAAATGGGGTTCCAATGGTTATCCACATCAAATGCCTGGAACCCTTGATTGTCACCTTATATGTCAAAATATGTGATTAACTTAAGGGTGTTGTGAAGAAGACTTACCTTGCACATCTGGGTGGGACTTAAACGCCATCACAGTTTTCCTTGTAAGAGAAAGGCAGAGGGAATTTTGAGAGAGAAACAGAAGAGAGGCCATGTGAAGATGGAGGCAGAGAATGAGGTGATATGGCCTCAAGGCAAGGAGTGCTGGCAACTACCTGAAGCTGGAAGTAGGGAAGAAGGAAATCTCCCCTAAGCCTTCTGAAGGGAGTATGGCCCTGTTGACACTTTGATTTCAGACTCTGGCCTCCAGAACTATAACAGATCATATTTTTGTTGTTTTAAGCCACCAAGTTTGTGGTAATTTATTATATCAACCACATAAACTAATATAGCTCTTAACTTTCATGTAAACCAAAAAATTCCTTTTTGTCTTCCAAGTCTGTTTTCTATCATTTGCACTAAGGAATCTTAATTTTGACAACACAAGTTTCAGAGAAGGGAGAGAGGCAAGATTAAAGAATCGAGTATTATACAGGATAGATGGAGAAGAGAAGAGAGAAACTTGGAGAGGAAAAAAAAGAGAACAATGAATTTCTCATTGATGATGTGGACATTGTTGTGGAAAGGAAGACCAGCAGAAGCAGCACGGCAACAGAAATTTTATCCAGGCCACTTTGGTAACAATAGTAATTTATAGACCTGCTATGGTTTGCATGTTTATGTCTCTCCAAAATTTATACATTGAAACCTAATCTCTGATACAATAGTATTAACAAATGGAGCCTTTAGAAGGTGATTAGGTTATGAGGCCTCTGCCTTGTAAGAGTTTTGAGGAAGCCATTTTGCCCTTTTATCATTTGAAGACATAGCATCTGCCCCTTGTGAGGGCATAGCAACAGGGTGCCATCCATGAAGAAGAGAGTAACCCTTCACAAGATATTGAATCTGCTGATGCACTGATCTTAATCTTGCCAGCCTCCAGAACTATGAGAAATTAATTTCTGTTGTTTCTGTATTCTGTACAGACTGGAATGCAGTAGTGTGATCACAACTCACTGTAACTTTCAATTCTTGAGCTCAAACAATTCCCCTGGGTCAGCCTCATGAGTAATTAGGGCTATAGGCAGACCTGCCATGCCTGGATAATTAAAAAAAAAAAAAGTTGTATAGACAAGGTCTCACTATGTTGCTCAGGCTCTTCTCAAACTCCTAGCTTCATGCAGTCCCTTCATCTCAGCCTCCCAAAGTGCTGGGATTATGGGTGTGAGACACCACACCTGTCCTTAATCTGTATATATATATATATATATATATGTGTGTGTGTGTGTGTGTGTGTGTGTGTGTGTGTGTGTGTACATATATATATATCAGCATGAATGGACTAAGACAGGAGCCATTATAATGATAAATTATGGAGTAGGAACATTCATGATATTGTCCAGTATGTGTTTCTGTGTGCATGCACATATATGCACATACTCACATTGCATAAGAGGGACAGAGAGAGAGAGAGAAACAGAGACAGAAAGATGAAACTGAGACATGACCTAGAATTGCCAACCTAAGTTTGCCTTAAAGCCTAAATGATGGGGCAGCAGCTTTTTGAGAGAAAAGAGGAAGGCAAATGGTGATAGGTCAAATTCCAACAACTTATAGAGCAAAAAAAAATGGAATCTTTATTTATGCAAAGTCATAAAGATCCTGGTTATATACTAAGAGGAGACAAGTTAGCACAGAGTTGTGGCTGAGAGGACTAGAAAAGGTAGAATTTGCTTGATCAAGGAAGCAGAAGGAAAAAGGAGAACAAAGAAGTGATCCTTTCTCAAGTCCATAAAGTTGCCAAATGTGCAGACAAACCTTTTATCAGTTCATGCAAGGGCAAGTGGAATGTTTAGTCATGAGGGAGAATTTCAAGTCATGGATGGAATGTCCAGCCATGGTGGGGATATCTGCCCATGAAGCATGAATGCACGGAAAAGATATGTAGCCATAGGTGAAACATCCAGTCATGGAGAGGATAGCCAATCATGGGAGGATGTACTACTATGTGGAGATGTCTAGCCACTGGTAATTCATAAGATGTCCTGACGACATGGATGAGGATGTTTAGCTGTTGGGTGCCATATCCAGCTATGTGGGGATGTCTACACATAAGCAGAATGCCACTCAACATGGAGGTATGTCCAGCCCATGGTAGGAATATCTAGACATGGATGGGGACATTCAGCCATGACGAGGATATCCAGCTATGAGTGAAGCCCAGTAATGGAAGGAGGTACAACCATTAGGGCAATACTCAACCATTAGGATGTCCATCCATAAGTAAAGATGTTTGTCAGGAGCTCAGTTGAGCTAAAGAATGCTGAACTGAGAGGTATCAGATTAGGCAATTGAGAACACAAGCCAAAATGAAAGTCACAGCCAGGATTTTAATTACTGTGATGGTATAAGAAAGAGGGTAAACTGCAGAAAGTACTAACTGTCCTACATTCCTTTTCCCCCCATAGAACAGTAGACCAGTCAAGGGTCAAGCATGAGCATACTCAGAGGGGAGGAGGGGTTTCTCTGCCTGAGGAGGCCTGAATAAAATGTTCCTATAGTTTCATGAAGCCAAGGGCTGGGAGTAGAGAGAGAGTGAAGGGTTAGGAGTGGAAATGTACTGAGTACTGAATCAGAATGGAGAAAAAGTTCCCTTCAACTAATCCAATTAAGGAGATTTTTGTAGAGGCACCTAGAAAAAGTCTCAACCAAAGGACCCCAATAAGGAGTCCTCCAAATGAAGTTGCCTGAGCTAAGAAAGAGACATAAATAGCAGCATGGCAGACCAGAGGGGTCTGAGTCCTTAACTGTAACTCCTTGGCTGTACAATGACTGGCTATACACCAAGTCTGGTGTAGGGAGGGCAGCCTTCTCCCAGGAGGCCTGCCAAGGAATACCTTTGTAGTTGCCAATGGTCAGGCCTGAAAAATCACAGGAGTTGAATTCTTCAATGTCAATGCAAGGGAAGAGATATCCAGCCATGGTGGGATGTTCAGCTATGAAGAGAGGATGTCCAGCCTCGAATGAGGATATTCACCCAAGGTGGGCATGTCAACCTATGCATGTATATAGATTTTCACCGATGCATCAAAGTAACCAAACATATGAATATATACAATTATGTGTGGAGATGTCTATTCAAGGAGAGGAACAACCATGCGTGAGGATGTCTTTCCCAGCAGAGGGAACGTCCAGCCATGTATGAAGATTTGTCCAATAGTATGAGAGAATGTCTGTTCTTGAATGGAAATATCTAAATTTGGTACCAAGCCTAAACATTTGGACTTTGGTTCTTCCATATATCATGTCACCCATGGGCCTATCAGTTTCTAATTACAGAGAGTTTCAATGACATATGGACATTGTCAGCCTGAATTTGAAGCCCTTGGAGGCTGAAGACTTGAGTTTGTGAGACACACAAAAAATAGACCAGGACTTTATTAGGGAAGGGAACCAATTTTTCTCACAGGGTTTCTTCACAACAGGATTTCAGTGTGGAGCCCAGCTGGTTGGAAGTAATTTCATATTCTTCCTGGAAAAGGCTGTGGATCTGGAAGATGTAGGATCAACATTGGGCTTGGATCACTCACCACAGCACTTGGCAGAGGTGTGGATGGATGGATGTGTACATGCCAAGCAAAACTGAAGCCTGACCACCTGGTTTGTATCGAACCCCTGCTTCCACCTCCAAATTGCCAGCTATTCTTATTTCAGCAGCTTTGCCACCTTTGGCCTCAACCAGCATGGAATGATCAAAGTCATGAGCACAGCATCCAGCAGCATCCAGCAGTTTAGTGAATCACACCCAGGCAGAATATTCATGGTTGCTTTGTTCTGCTGTTCACTCTTCAGTGAAATAAAACTACCCACACCTCAGCCCCAGCATCTGCTAAGAAGGGGCCCTGGTTCTTTCCCTCTCAACAATCAACCCCACTTTGGATACTTCCAGAAAAGTGGGCAGGTGCCAACATAAATCTGGAAGTCCTGAGTTTGTCCTACCCTTAGCAGATGACGCCTGTATGTACCCACATCCTCATCTGAAAATGGAGATACATCTGCCCTGTTCTCAGAGGTACAGGATCTAGGAGAAAGCAGATAAATGACCTGGAAAAAACTGTATTACCATGAAGAATCCTGTTCATGATACCAAGCCCCTTCAGATTCATTGGAAATTTGGGGCTTTGACTTTGCTATTTTTTGCCTTGATCTTATCTTTTATTCATTTTTCATTATTCTCTGTCCTTATCTGTATTGCTTTTCTCCTACTTTTATTAGGTTTAAATTGCTTTTATGACTTCTTAAGATGGAGGATTAGTTCATTGATTTGGTTTTCTACCTTTCCTAATGCATACATTTGAATCAATATAGTTTTCTCTAAGCTGGTTTTAGCTGTATCCCACTATTTTTGCATAGTATTTTGTTATCATTCAGTTTACAATATCTTCTAATTACTATTTTGATTTCTTCTTTGACTTCTAAGTTACATAGAAATGTATTGCCAAATTTCCAAACATTTGGAAATTTTCTGATTGTTATTGATTTCTGGCTTTATTCAATTGTGATCATAGAATGTAATCTGTATGATTTAAATTCTTCTAAGCTTGTTGAGACTTGTTTTATGGCCCAGCATATAGTCATTTTTGGTAAACTTCGATGCAAGCTTGAAAATAATGTATATTTTATAGTCATTGGGTGCAGTGTTCTATAGGTGCCAATAGGGTCAATGTTGTTAATTGTATTGTTTAAATTTTTCATATCCTTCTTACTAATCATTTTTCTTCTTATTCAATCTGATGCTGAGAGAAGTATGCTAGAAATGCTCACTATATTGTAAATGTGTATATTTCTCCTGGAGGCTCTTTCAATTCTTGATTTATATATTTTGAACCTATGCTATTGGGTGCATACAAATTTAGAATTACTATATTATACTATATTATATCATCCTTGAAAGAGTAATTCTAAACTCAAATATCAAGAAGTGAGCATCTTTATTTCTAGATGCTTTTTACCTTAAAATGTGCTTTTTCTGATGTTATTCATACCAACTTTCTTTGATTAGTGTTTGCCTGGTTTATAATTTTCTTTTTACTTCCAATCATTCTAAAACTTTGTATTTTAGAGGTATCTCTTGTAAGTAACATATTTTACTTTAAATCCAGCCTGGCAATCTTTATCTTCTAATAGAAGCCCTTCTTCCATTTACTTTATTTTAAATTTTGAGACAGGGTCTAGTTCTGTTGCCCAAGCTGGAGTGTAGAGGTACCATCATAGCTCAATATACCTCTAATTCCTGGGCTTAAGTGATCCTCCTGCCTCAGCCTCCTGAGTAGCTAGGACTACAGGTGCATGCCACCACATTGGTTAATTTTTTAAATTTTTTATGTGAAGACAAGGTCTTGCTTTGTTAACTAGGCTGGTCTGGAACTCTTGAACTGTCAAGCAATCCTTCCACCTCAGCCTCCCAAAATGTTTGGATTCTAGTCATGAGCCATAGCACTTAGACCACTTATGTTTAATGTAATTACTGGTATAGTATAATTATGTTTCAATCTACTCTCATACATTTCCTTCATCTATTCTCTGGGATATTTTTCCACTCTCTGTCCTTTTTTTGACTTGATATTTTTTATTATTCTATTTTCCCCACAACCATCAACCTTATTAACTTGAGAGTTAAACACTTTTTAAAAAAAACTATTTGTTGGGCGGCACCTGTGGCTCAAAGGAGTAGGGTGCCGGCCCCCTATGCTGGAGGTGACAAGTTCAAACCCAGCCCCGGCTAAAAACTGCAAAAAAAAAAAAAAAAAAAACCCAACAAACTATTTGTTTAGTGATTACCTTAGACCCACATTATCCAATAGAAATATAATGCATATTGGTTCAGCGCCCATAGCACTGTGGTTATGGTGCCGACCACATGCTCCAAGGCTGACCCAGCCCAGCCAGCTAAGCAACAATGACAACTGCAACAAAAAAATAGCCAGGTATTGTGGCAGTCACTGGTAGTCCCAACTACTTTGGACGCTGAGGCAAGAGAACTGCTTAAGCCCAAGAGTTTGAGTTTGCTGTGAGCTGTGATCCCATAGCACTCTACCGAGGGTGACAGCTTGAGACTCTGTCTCAAAAAAAGAAAAAAATAAAAAAGAAATATAATGCATATTGCAAATATAATCTGACCCATATATGTAATTTAAAATTTTTCTAGTAACCACAGTAAAAAAGGAAAAAGTGAACTTAATTTTAATAATTTATCTTATTTACTTCAATGTATCCAAAATATTATTTCAACATATAATCAATATATTAATAAAATCAGTGATTAATGGCATTCTTTTCTTTTGCATGAAGCCTTTTAAATATGATGTATATTTTATATCTGTGGCACATCTTGACTAGAACTAATCACATTTCTAAGTGTCAATAGTCATGTGTGGCTAGGGACTACCATATTAAACAGAGCAGAGACAATATGATATGCACCCTTAACGTATCAAAGTCTACTATAAATTTAGTACTTTTACCTTATTGCTACCAGACACTGTTAGCCTGATGGCCATTTCATGCAGGGCACTGCTGGTAAGGCCATAACAAGGTTGGATGGGCCTATGTGCTGACATCAGAAGATTGTTTATTCACTTCCAACGCCTACTGTCATGGGTAAGTTGGGAAGCTGGATTCCATGGTACCAGTCAAGGACTCAGGGCACTCTGTGCACTCAGTGAAGTGCTATCTAACTATAAATTTAGTCTAAATAAAAATGCTTTGACAATATAAGCACTTTAAGAAAGGAAGGTACTGTGTAACTTTGTAACCTATGAGGAGGAATCATTTAATGTATACTATGATGAGTAATAACATTGCTGATGTTTATTTTTACTGTGGGAATAAAAATTAACAAAGGGAAAGAGGAGGCATATCAGCTCTTTTGAGGAGATACCCCTGCAGCTCTACAGAATCGCTGGCTTTTCTTGAAATAAAAGTGAAACTGTTGATCTTTCATCCGCTTCTCCATTGATTGGCTTGGGTGACAGGCAGACAGACTCCTTGGTCCATCAACATTACCTCTTCTTAGACAATTCAAGGAACTCAGAATACTTTGTTCCCTTTCCCAACTTATATAATTATGGGATTTAGTCCATATTCATTTAGATTTTCCAAAATATTTAGTATTTTGATTGATCCTGAATCTCTGCCTGCCTTCTAGGCTCATTTTCTTTCTGCCTAAAGAGCACCCTTTGGTATTTCTTTAAGTGTTGACCTGTTAGTGATTAATTTCTCAACTTTTGTCTTAAAAGTTATTTATTTTACCCTTATTATTTAAGGATGGCTTCAACAGGTAGATCAGTAGTTATTTCTTAACAATGTAATTTCACTGTCTTCTCACTTCCATTGCTTCTGTTAAAAAGTCAATTGTTTGTAATTGTTGCTTCTTTGAAGTAATCTTATCTTTTAAAGAGTTTTATCTTTGTTTTATAACAGTTATGTGCCTAATTTTGTGCTGGGAGGGTAATTTTTCCTGCTTGGAATTTTTAGGTCTTCTGGAATCTGTAGTTTTACATCTTTCCTCAGTCTTGGAAATTTCTCAGCTATTATCTCGAGTATTATGGATTTTGTCTCATTCTTTCTACTTTTTGGATGAGACTATAATTATATGTATTTGACCTTTTCATTGTATCTCTGTGTCTCTTATCCTCTCTTTTTTATTTCCCTCCTGTTTCCCTCTGTGCTTTATTCTATGTATTTTCTTTTGGCCTATTTTCCAGTTTATTAGTTTTCATCTGCTGTCAAATTCACACATTGAATTTTTAATTGGGTTGTGGTTTTCTATTCTAAAATTCCTATTTGATACTTCTTAAATATGTTTTTTTTTTTTTGAGACAGAGCCTCAAGCAGTCTCCCTGGGTAGAGTGCCGTGCCTTCACAGCTCACAGCAACCTCCAACTCTTGGGCTTGAGCAAGTCTCCTGCCTCCGCCTCCCGAGTAGCTGAGACCACAGGCGCCCGCCACAACGCCTGGCTATTTTTTGGTTGCAGCCATCATTGTTATTTGGCAGGTCCAGGCTGGATTCGAACCCTCCACCTTCGGTGTATGTGGCTGGCGCCTTAGCCACTTGAGCCACAGGCACCAAGCCACTTCTTAAATATGTTTCAGTTTTCAGCTGAATTCTCATTTTGTATTCTATTTTCTTTAACACATTAAGCATAGTTATTTTGAACTTTGTATCTATAACTTTATCATCTGAATCCTTAGTGAGTTATTTCTATTTTCAGTTGTTTCACTTGTTTTTAAGTATGTTTTGGTCTTTAAATTTTGTTAATTTGAGGTTTAGCATAGTGGCTTATGCTTGTAATTCTAGCACTCTGGGAGGCCAAAGCTCCCAGAGGATACCTTGAGCTCAGGAGTCTGAGACCAGCCTGAGAAAGAGAAATATCATGTCTCTACTAAAAAATTGAAAAAAAAATAGCCAGGTGTCATGGTGAGCACCTGTAATGCCAGCTACTCAGGAGGTTGAAGCAAGAGGATTGCTTGAACTCAGGGGTTTGAGGTTCCTGTGAGCTAGGCTGATGCCACAGCACTCTAGCCTGGGCAACAGAATGAGACTCTGAGAAGAAGAAGAAGAAGAGAGGAGGAGGAGGAGGAGGAGGAGGAGGAGGAGGAGGAGGAGGAGGAGGAGAAGGAGAAGAAGAAGAAGAAGAAGAAGAAGAAGAAGAAGAAAAGAAAATTTTTTTGAAATAAATTGAGGTCTTAGGTGATGTCTCTCTTCCTAAAGGTGATTTACATTTGCTTCTGGTAGGTGGCTGGAGCCTTAGTAATCCTAGATCACAATAATCCAATTTCAAACAGTGAAATGATGTGAAACAAGGCTTGCACCACGGGAAATGCTTACTGTTTTCAATTCACCTTTCTCTTTGTATGGTCTAGACCTCTTGGTTTCCACCACTAAACATTGGGTATATGCCCTCATTCTTAGCAGGCCTGCTCTCCAACTTCTGTGCCTCCTCACAAAGAAGCCGTCAAAAATTTGGCTCAAAATTTCACTTCCTTGGCTTCCTAGCTGCCTCCTCACCACCACTCACATCACCTCTACTATTAGGGTCTGAGCTATTTTGGCAGGTTTTCAGAGAAGATGTCTCCAAAGATTCAGATAGAAAGAAAGAGAAGTTTATTTTACTTTTCTCAGATGGACAAAGAGCAAATAAGGTGAAAGAAAGGGAGATAGTGTTGGCAGAGAGACTCAGATACTCTGTTTTTAATTTAGAATTTGTAAAGGGAGTGAAAAAGATTAATGGCTGTAACCAACTTATTATTATTGCTATTTTTCTGTACAGAAAGCTGATCTTTATAGGAATTTTAAATAAATAATCTGAAATCCAGTGTCAAATTAATAGGGTACTGCTGCATCCACTCCACTCCTTCTTGGTGGCAGGCTGATTATGGAAGTGGCGGCAAGATGGCAAAGTCTAAGTAGTGGCTCCCCTGCCTGTCCTGGGAGACAAGCTTTATCCCTGAGATGTAATTCTGCCCTTGAGATATGGCTGAGGCCTGAAGCTCGCACCCCTGCTGTTCACCTAGCAACCCCTCAAAACTGTAAAGAGCAGATTCTCAAAAGCACTTTTAAAAGACAAAGATTAGGCTGGGTATGGTGGCTCACACCTGTAATTCTAGCATTCTTGGAGGCTGAGGCAGGTGGATTGCTTGAGCTTAGGAGTTCAATCCAGTCTGAGCAAGAGCGAAACCTCATCTCTACTAAAAATAGAATAAACTAGCCAGGCATTGTGGCAGGCACCTGTAGTCCCAGCTACTTGGGAGGCTGAGGCAGGAGGATTGCTTGAGTCATGATGTTGCTTGGAGGTTGCTGTGAGCTATAATGCCACAGCACTACCTAGGGCAACCAAGTGAGACTCTGTCCCAAGAAAAAAAAAAGAGGGCGAGAAATTTACATCTCTTTTCTGCCTGAGCAGGTCTTTTCAGAAATGAAAACGAAAACTCCCATGGGGTGCCTGTTAGTGAGAGAACGCATAGGATTGATCTTTAACTGTTTTTGGGGAAATTACGGGGTTAGATATTTTTCTATTATTTTCTGTAAGGTCACCCTTTCATCTTCCACTACCCAGGAAAGTGAGGAACAAGATATAATTGTTGAGTTTATTGATTTACTTCTTGTTGTTGTTGTTGGAGTCTGGGTCCACTCAAGACATTTAATGTTTCTGATATCAATAGTCTGGGTTTATCTTATTTATATGGACTATCTATTTTCCTTCTGCTTCACTAAAATGTTTCTTCAAGTTCTCAGTTTCAATTATAGTTGCCTATTTATTTTTATACAGTTGATTTTATAAAAATATGGATTTACATAAAGTACTGTTCTTTCTCCTTTTGGCTTAGAACAATGACATCCACAGTGCAAGGTTCCTAAATGGTCTCAGAGTCTAAGAAGTGCTAGGGTCCCTCCCAGCCTGGGAGTGTCACGGGATACTTCTGCCAATTCTGTGGATATGGTCATGTCTCCTGTATGACTGTAAATGCCCATGTTCATTTCTAGATGGTTCAGTTCCCTAGCATGAGTAGGAAAAGTGATAGAAAATTACAACATCAAAATTAACTATAGCCCAGGGATTAGGATGCCAGCCATATAGTTGAGCCTTCTTCAGGGAGAGGCTTTATGGAAAGGAAATATCACCTGTTCATTTCCCTTCTTCAAAGATAGGTTAAAGGTATATGTAGAAACACGTGAAACCTGAATCCTAACATTTACCATGTTCTCCTCCTGCTGATCCATCCAGTCCCTTCCTTATATCATCATTTAAGAAAACAGAAAGGACCAAGACCACATTGTCCTTCAAAGGCCTTCTTTGTGTCCTCTTCTCAAGCCCTCACTTGGCCCATACATGCTTCTTTTAGACCTGATCCTTTGTCCTTGGTCTGCTTTTCTTTCTTCTTGTTATGTGGGCACTTGGGGATGTCCCTCACAGTCAAACCCAGATGCTGCTCAGCATGCATCTCTCCAGCTCTCCTCAATACTCCTCACAGAAGCACACTGCTTCTCTTTGTTCTCAAGGTTTCAGACACCAGGAACCAACTAACTAAATAAATAAATAAAGGGGGCATTGTGACAAAGTTTATAGCATTCATCCAATGCCTCTTTCCTAACCCTTGCTCCTTACTATATATGAGATAGTACAGGAAAAAGATATCCATATGCTTGTTTTAATATTTCAGGGCTGATACCACCATTGCCTTCCAGAGGAAGCCAGAGAATCAAAGAGCAGTGGTGACAGCCAGAGCCATATGGGGGGCAAGTCCCACTAGGACTTCCTGGCACACCAAGTTCTCACAGACTTTACCCACCCATCCACATGTTTACCTTGCACCTTGTCATAGCTGTGGTGGGATAGTTAGGAGAAGACTTTCCTTTTACTCAAAGAAGCATAGCTTTCTGTAGGCTAGCTCACATGACAGAGTGCTAACACAGGATCAATACATAGTGATGAAGGCAAAAAACAAAAATAGTCATAAAAAAGCATCTCAAAGACTTGAATGGAATGTAAGGTAACATTGGCACTCCCTGGGACTTTAGCAACAGTCTCTCTGGGCTGGCCTCTCCAGCTTGGCTATTTTTTTTATGTTCTAATTTTTCTCACCACTATCATTTCTTCATGATCTCTATTTTTTGTTTTCTCTGCTGTGTAACACTGGCTACTTCATAATTTTGACTGGCTACAATCACGCATGAGCAGAAAGCCCCATACCACATCTACACATGTGATCTCAGCTCTGCTACTCTTTGCCCAACTGTCTCCAATTATCACAATTCAAAGGTTAGGCATGGGAAAGTTTTCTATTAGTGCTTCATGTGTGTTTAAAAACAAACCTCTTTATATATATATGTAGATTTTTCAAAAATCCTCTTATCATTTTTCTGTCTGCTCGATCCATATCTGAAATAGTTATAAGTGCAGAATTTTTTATTTCTCTCTGTAATCCTATTAGTTTTTTATTTTTATATTTGAAGTTATGTTGAGGGCAAATTCCCAATTATTATAGCTTCTTAGAATAGTTTTCTTTCATTGGTTTACAACAAGAGTTGGCAAAATTTTCTATACATTTGAAGAGCCAGATAATAAATATTTTAGGCTTTGATGGCTATTCAGTCTCTGTTAGAACTACTTAACACTGCCATTGTAGGTCAAATGACAGACTATATGTAAACAAAGAGAAATGATTCTGTTTCAATAAAATGTTATTTATAAAAACAGGTAGTAGATTTGATTGGTCATTTGGCCATTATTTAGCAACTGCTAATATAAAACATCTTTATTCCTTCTACTGTTTAAATTCTAATTTTTTCTAATAGTTTTATCTCTTTTTTAAAGAAATTTCCTGATATATCTTTTATATATATATATATCTTTTTTATGGCCTTTCTTTTTCAAACTTTGTGTTACTTTGTTTTAGGTGCATCTCTTATAAACATTATTTGATAATATTTTATAATATATTCAATCCAATCTGTCGACCTGCTTTTTACTTGTTGAGTTTAGCTCATTAAACTTACCGTGATTACTGTTCTATTTGGACTAATTTCTGTCCTCAGTCTGAAAGTTTTATTTCTGTCCTCAGTCTCAAAATTTTATTTCTGTCCTCAGTCTGAAGATTTTAGGCCCCACCACTGTTAGGGTAGGTTAGTCATCAAACTCAAGATGCAAAAGACTTTAATCTAGCACTAGGCTCCTTAGCTCTATAGAAGATATAGGTCAAGGAATTAGCATGCATAGCAGCTTCACTCACCTCAGGAGTCCCAGCAATTAATTCTTATTCCTCTCCTTCTTCCACCCACAATGGGTAAGGAGGGTGCAAACACTTGCCAGGAACAAGGTCAAGGTATATGAAGTTTACCTTGACACAGGGACCCACACTGCCTTAGTTTCCCCTTGGTCTTTTATATATAAAATTCCAGTCATACAAGTACACCATCAGCATTACAACTTGCAACTCACCTAGTCTAGAGGTTTCATAGTAACTATGTGCTGTCAAGCACACACAAAACACATGACAAGAGAATACCAAGGCCAAGGTCTGACTGATCTAATCAGTAAAGATACGATGAGTCAGTTTAGATTTATAAGTTATTATTTACATAGAGAATGAAGATTAGTCAAAAGTGACAGCTCCCTGTAGTTCTCATACAACAAAAGAAATAACATAAAAGGGTCTTTTTTTTTTTTTTAAGACAGAGCCTTAAGCTGTCACCCTGGGTAGAGTGCCATGGCATCACAACTCACAGCAACCTCCAACTCCTGGGCTCAAGCGAGTCTCCTGCCTCCGCCTCCCAAGTAGCTGGGACCACAGGCATCCGCCACAATGCCTGACTATTTTTTGGTTGCAGCCGTCATTGTTGTTTGGCAGGCCCAGGCTGGATTCGAACCCTCCACCTTAGGTGTATGTGGCTGGACCCTTAGCCACTTGAGCCACAGGCGCAGAGCCACAAAAGGGTCTTGATGATGGCAGTGCAGATTGTGAGAGACCCTGTTGCTGTGGCGCCAATTCTAGACTGCAACTAAGTGGTTTTATATTCTATAACTCTATGCTGAGGGGTGTAGGGAAGAAAGCCCCATACCTCAGGAATACTGGGCAAGAGATAGGAAACTATTTCATGACAGCATCCCAAGGAAGACAAGGGGCCTCAGAGCCATTCATTACAAGCCTTTTATTTTATTTATAAGAGGATCACAAGGTATTCTGCCAAGACTCAGATTAGCTATGGTTTAAGACTTCATATTTGTAGCATATGTCATGCAAACTTGTTCCTTTACAACTCCATTCCCTGACTTTCATACATCCAACTAATAAGAATCGTCAAGAGCATAGGCTATGCCATTAAAGACCCTAATTTTTTTATATAGATTGAGGCTTGACAAATCAGTTTTATTTGTCTTAGCAATACTAGATGAGAGTTACCATAACTATGTCTCCTAATAGGGTGACCAGGCCCACTTAGAGTACTGACTGCAGCTAGGATTCCCATCTGAAGCCAAGACAGCTAAATATGTCATTGATCCAGATGCAGTAAGAGGTATGAGCATCAGCACATCCCACCTCAACTGCCAGCAGGAAGTCCAAGGCAGTGCCGTTGTCCACTATTCATACTATAAAGTATAGAACAATTAGCAGTCTATGGAAAACTTGCTAAAGAGTCTAACAATAACAGAATGAGGCTACAGGGAATCATATCAGTGTCCAAGAAAGATAATCTTGTTTTGTCATCTTAAGTGAAGGCTGTTTCTTTCTGGATGTTGGAAGGTTTAAAGAGTTGTTGGATTAAGATTCTCCAGTAACAGTGGTGGTCAGCCTGGGTTAAGTTGCAGATGCCGTGCAGACAAGAGCCATGAGAAATTAATGATTCCTCTCACCACCTCAAACTATCCAAGGTCTAAAGTGGTCTCTCTTTAGTCCAGCAAGAATCTAATCCAGCACATTCTCCTTTATGTACCTAGAACTATCTAGGTAGTATCCTAGAAAATTTCTCACCTCCTGACATATGGGCTATATCAGAGCCACCTTAGGAGTTGTTACCTCATCTTCATGATCAGATTCTTTCCAAGGAAATGGTCTCCGAGACAGCAACCTGGAAGGCACTTGCAGGAAAGGTCCAGGTATGCTTTTGTCCTTGACTCACGAGGTCCTTCCTCATTGCTGGAAAATTCTTGTTTTTGGAAAATCCCAGAACAGTATATAAAAACCACCCCTCAAACTGAGAGGGAGTTGAGAGACCAGAGAATGACTCAAACAAGTCCAGCTTAATGAGTTAGATGAGATTATTAGGGGTTACTCACAAGAGCACTTGCTCCTGGATGGCACAGGAATTTCTTCCACAGGAGCTTTCTTGCATGCAAAATCCTGCTTCTGCCTTAAATCTCTTTCCAACAAGTAATGCAGTTTTTACATCATATCTTTGTTCACAGTGAGACAAATCACACAGGCACAGTAACATCATTATACATGCAACTCATGTTATGTTAATGATATTACAATTTACCACTAGGTGAGGATTTTATTATTACAGATAGCTAAAGGGTGCGATAGGACAATCAAACAGCTCTGAAGCATTCAGGGCAGGTTTGAGCTGGCTGTTTTAAGGTAGGAAAGTACTGAGACAATCAAGAAAGTGCTGGGCACTTTTCCTGAGCCTAGGGATACCTGCCTCATCTACATTGTAACAATTTTGCTGAGCACTGCAGGCTAAAACAGGAGTTTCTGTACTGTGGTGGACAACCTGCATTTCCCCTCAATTCTCAACCATTCTTTCAAGGAATTTCACATCTGTATGCCACATCTTTCTTTCTTTTTTTCCTTTCTTTTTTTTGAGACAGAGCCTCAAGCTGTTGCCTTGGGTAGGGTGCTGTGACATCACAGCTCATAGCAACCTCCAACTCCTGGGCTCAAGCAATTCTCTTGCCTCAGCCTCCCAAGTAGCTGGGACTACAGGCACCCACCACAGCGCCCAGCTATTTTTTGGTTGCAGCTGTCATTGTTGTTGGGCAGGCCCGGCTGGATTCAAACCCGCCAGCTCTGGTGTATGTGGCTGGGGCCTTAGTTCTTGAGCTACAGGCACTGAGCCTCGCCACATCTTTCTGACTCCAATATCTACCCCTCTCTCCCTCCCTCCACTTCTGTTATACCAGCCTCCTCAGCATTCTTCAAAGATGTGGGGCACATTCTTGCTTCAGGGCCTTGACTGTGCCAGATGGCTGCTCAACATCTCCCCTCCCTCCTTCACTTCTCAGTGAAGCTTTCATCAACCAAACAGATGAATTTGAGACTTGCTCTTCATCCCAGCGTGCGGTATCTTCCTTCATGACCTGATTTTTCTCTTTACAAATATTGCCATCTCAACATCCTCTATATAACTGCTCTATGAGTACAAGAATCTTGCCTGCTTTTTTCACCACTGAGACCCTTGCCCCTACAATAGGATCTGGCACATAGTAGGTATTCAGTAAATAAGTATTAAGTGAACAAATTTGGTCTAGGCCAGGTAAATAAATCCTACCTCCACCCTTCGCATAGGACAGAGCCTCAGGTCATAGACAAGTAAGTGTCTGCCCTTGGCTACAGAACCTGGTCATGGATCCCAAGGCTATGGATGACAAGTTAAGAACTTTTGTTCAAAGGTTTGTTCATTAATACAGAGAGTATTGAACCCCTATTATGTGCCAAGTACTGTTATAGGCGTTTGTTAAAGCAAAAAATAAGATAGGCAAAGTCCCACTCGTATGGAGGTTGCATTTAGGTGAGACAGACCAACATATGTATTTTCCATGAGTTGGGAAAGATGGCCATTTTACAGTGCTGTGCACTGACAAAGGGGGTTATGGATCATACTCTCTAGTTATAACAATAACCCCCTTACCAACATGGGCAAGTGGATTAAAAAGATTCCTTCAAAAAACCCTTGACTAAACACCAGGACATTGATATGTTTCTTTCCCCTAGAGGGAGCTCCTCATCCATCAAATTAAGATGCCATGGACATGCTTCTAGAAAAAACAGATTTTTTGGCATGGATGTGGAGGGATGGGAACACTTCTGCACTGCTGGTGGGAATGCAAGCTAATACGACCTTTTTGGAAGGAAGATTGGAGAATAATCAAGGAACTAAAAGTAGACCTACCATTCAATCCTGCAATTCCTCTACTAGGTATATACCCAGATGATCAAAAATCATTTTACAACAAAGACATTTGCACCATAATGTTTATTGCAGCCCAATAAATAATTGCCAGGACATGAAAACAGCCCAAGTGTCCATTGACCCATGAATGGATTAACAAATTATGGTATATGTACGCCATGGAATACTATGCAGCCATAAAAAGACAGAGACTTCACATCTTTTATGTTTACCTGGATGGGACTTGGCACCTGTAGTACAGTGCTTATGGTGCCAGCCACACGCACTAAGGCTGGCCAGTTAGAACCCTGCCCAGGCCAGCTAAGCAACAATGACAACTGCAACAAAAAAATAGCTGAGTGTTGTGACAGTTGCCTATAGTCCCAGCTACTTGGGAGCCTGAGGCAA